>JAJMGV010000067.1:0-71730 GCA_030582695.1 [Candida] golubevii
AAGGGGCTAATTTCGCACCTTTCATGTGAGTAATCTGCCCAATCCGGACATAGTATAAACACATTGCCTCAATATACCTCCTAATTGGGACAACATCAGTACATCCCTGCATAGGACCCCTTAAAAAACCCTCACCCCTCACTGAAATCCTGAAAAGTCCAATGCTGAGATCGATCCGGCTTAGCGAGGTTTGACTGTATTAGTAGAAATTATGTTCATTCCTCGCCAAATATCGAAAAGCTAAAAACGCCCTAGCGATGCAGGGCGGGCTCGTTTGGGTCGCGTAAACTTGCCTCAATTGGCGAGTTGCCAATGAACGTCAGGGGAAACTTCTCAAAGAGCTAGATTATTTTCGGTTGTGAGCAATTGCTGAATTAGTAAATGCACATCCATTTGTCCCTAGTTAGCCTTCTAATCTCACTCTTAGCCAGTTACAATGAAGAGGGGTGTTTCTCAGAAACTCAATTATGGAAATTATGAAGGCCAGCGTAGTTTGCGCGCATGGGCGATTTCTGTAGTTCCTGTAGTTAGTGTGTTGAATTTCACTTGCATCTATATACTGTTCCAGTCAACCATCATTTTCTCACATATTAAAAGTCTCAGAAAGCCATTTTTATTTTCAAAAATTCACTTGAAGAAATTATGCATGTCCTTCCCGGATTAGACTCCGCAGAATGTGTGAAAAGACCCTCTGGTCCGTAAGACTGTACAACACCCTTATTGTCACGTGATGCTTTACACGTGATACTACCTCAGACTAGACACGCTGCCACAGTTCACAAGACAAGAAATTAGTACGTCTGTTGTGAGTCTCTTGCCGGAGAAAAAATGGATATTTTGAGCGGAATTGCAGCGGACGAAAAATTCCCTTATCCTGTGAGTATCACTAGGGATGATTTCGTGGACGTGGCGCTGTTTGACCCGGATGAGTTTCTTTTCAAGCACCACCGCTACACGTCTTTAGACTCTCTTCTTGGTGATTTGAAAACGCTATCTAAATCATTAAACCAAGACTTGCTTGACTTGGTGAATAACGAATACACTAACTTCATTCAATTGGGCCAGTCGATTGGTAGCTGTCTCGAACTTATCGATAGTCTTTCGGTGGAGGTTCGTAATTTTAAGGTTAGTTTGGGTCAGACTGCTGCTGATTTTGCTGACTCCTCAGCGTCTACCGAAGTGGCTCTTCAGCATAAAAGGTCTCTCAACTTGCTCAAGAACAAAATCAAGCTCATCCTTCTTCTCCACGAGCAATGTATAAGCTTCGAAACACTCATGTCACTAGATGTGGCTGATTTATCGCCGAAGCGCTTGAAAATGAAACTTCATACGCTCACCATGCTCCACTTATCAACTGGGAAGATACTAGACTTGATCATGGAGTCAGCGAAGGATGAAACGAGCGAGAATACAGAACTTTCGACCCCATCTACTTCGGATTCATCGGCGGACGGTCTTACCAAGCCTACGGAGGAGTTATCTGGTGCCTCGAACGTACTGGTGAACACGGCAATCTGTCAGTTTTTCGACAGTGTCGTCAAGACGAAAGCATCATCTTTGAAAGTCGAATTCAAACTGTATTTGGATGAGCTCTTGGTCATGGCTAAAGCCGACACAACGACCTACAGTGACTTGATCGTCTCTATCCTACAGACTTACAGGGTATTGGGCATGAGCTCCGAGGCAGTACAGACGTTAAAGAACAAGAACTAGTTACGGTTGATGGTCCTCATATTTTACAAGCCAGAAAGACTATCGCTTTTGGACACCAAATACAAGGAATTCGCGTTTCACAAGATGGACGTCTCAGTGAATGTATCGGTAGTTAAGTTGAACGTTTGAAAAGGCAAATGGGATCAAGCCCAGGGTTGGTCACGTGATCCGAACAAGACCCCGTATTGCATGCAACGGCGAGTACACACTAAAAGGAGAGCAAGGTCGTGACTTGTTCTCAAATGAAGAACGCACAAACAGCATCTAATACGCAAAAGAAAGTTCTTTTGATATTATTATTTGGACATAACTAGCCTGAGGGCTCAGGTTTACGCTTCCTTCAGGGTAAACGTGGGCACCAACCAAACCGCGACAAAATGGCTAAGGCTTACGCGCACCAGAATCGAGCGTGCGGTGCACGACCCAAGAGATTAGACACGAAAAACTAACTTAACATACAGCGTGGGAATCGAAGCAAAAAACGTATAATCCCGCAGGAAAATGGGCATTGGCAAATGGTTCACCAGCTACCAGAACTGGGAAAACGTCGACAAGAATGAGTTACCCAAAGATATTCCCGAGGTGGAGGAAGTAGGTGCCACATCCGCACCACTTTTGAGTGCTTCTTACTTTATTGGAGCCAAGTGTAAGCCATACAATGATGACTTTATGTTGTGTAAAGATGAGCATAATGGAGGTACAGTGGAATGCTTGAAAGAGGGTAGAAGAGTCACAAGATGTGCCATTTCCGTGTTAAACGACATAAATAAGTACTGTTTTGAGGAGTTCAAGTTACACTACGAGTGCCTCGAGCAAGAAAACCACCAATTGGGCTCGTGCAGAGCCACGGAACAGATATTCAACAAGTGTGTTTTTGACAACATGAAATTGGAGAAGAAGATCCCTGGCGTGGAGGAGCAAATCCACACCAAAATGGATCGCATCTACGCCGGTACCGGTTACGATAAAACCGCAGCAGCTGCGTTTTTGGCATCGAAAAAGACAGCTTCTGAGCCATCCAAATGATCATTCTCTCTCCTCACCAATGAAAACGGCATGGACGATACTGACTGGCGCGTTTTCCCAGCCGTTTTTGGCCGTACTCTGCATAATATTCTTCTCCCACCCTAGCGTTCTTCTTCCACCCTAGCGGTGCCCATGACCACAAGGCAAACCTAGTCCATAGAATAAACATTCATCATCGAAATAAATATAGAAATACTGTGAGCATCCAGCCAAACACACATGTTCCTATTTTGCCAGTATGCTTCTGTTTTACCCGCTAGTCGTGCGTGTACCGACTCATCAAGATGGGTGAAGCTCGCGTGCGATCCATCGTTAACTAGGGTGCAACAAAGGCTCAAAGTAAGTGACGAGAATTCGCCCCGCTCTGGATAATTTGGTCTCATAGGCATTTTTATACCTTCAAACTCTTCAATACTTCTCATGTTTGGCAACTCCTCTGCAGGCACGGGGTTTCCATCAGAAAAAAAGCACACCAGCTTTCTGTTTGGGTCTTCCAACACTAACACTACTGGTAATACCGGTGCAGGTTTCGGCAGCAGTGCTGGTTCTGGGTTTCTGCTTGGAGGAAATAATGCCAATGCTGGCGGATTTGGTAGCAAGCCGGCAACACCGGGTTTTGGTTCCAGTACAGCAAACAATATGTCGAATAATTCCGGTGGTCTTTTTGGCGGCTCAAACTCCACAACAGGGGCCACTCCTTCCGCAGGGGGGCTCTTTGGAGGCGCAGCTAATAATGCTCTGAACACAAACAATGCTTCAGGGGGTCTTTTCGGCGCTTCGTCTACCAATACGGCTGGCTCCACGGGGACTTCCCTTTTTGGCGGTGCCTCTGCAAACAATGCAACGACTAATAACACTTCGGCGTTTGGAAAACCCGCCGGGGGGCTAGGAAATACTTTTGGGGCCCAGGGATCGATTGGGACTACCCAAAATGCCACATCGGGCGGACTCTTCGGCGGCTCTCAGGCTTCCCAATCGGGGCAGACTTCCACTGGTGGTCTTTTTGGCAATTCCAACGCACCAAGCACTGGTACGGGACTTTTCGGAGGTTCTCAAACGCAGCAACAGGCACAGCCTGCTACAGGCGCTGGTGGAGGTTTGTTCGGGAACAATTCGTCTACTGGTGGCCTTTTTGGTTCACAACTGCAGCAACAAACCACCAATGTTTCGAACAACGCCGTCAATGGGTTCCAGGGAGCCAATACAAATACATCAAATAACGCACAACCATCTTTTAGCTGGTCCGGGAACCAGCAGCCCAACCCAGGGTCGGCAGGTAGCTTGAGCAATTTGGAGATAAAGATTCCGTCGCAGTCCAAAACGCAACAGAATGCTTCGAACTACACACCAGCAGTGAACGACCAGTTGGTGAAGTTGAAAGAACAATGGGACCCAAACTCCGCCAAATGCGCTTTGAAGACTCATCTATACAACAAGTTCAGTGAGCAAGAAATCGCTCAACTTTTGCAACAACCTAGACCTGCTAATGAAACCCCCGAGGATTGGGAAAAGGCCATGGCCAAAAGACCCTCGCCGCTATACTACCCTGTCAAGATCACGTCTTTTTCGGAGTTGGCTCAACGAATTGAGGTACAGCTAGAGCACGTGGCCAAGTCCAGAATCTTCCTAAACAACATATACGAGAAGCTGAGTCAGTTGTCGTCCCAGCGAGACTTGGATACTACGGCAAGAATAATGAAGGCAAAAGCAAGACACACGAAGCTATCCCGCAGACTCTTGAAATTGGCTACGCTTTTGGCAGTTTTGAAGCTTAAGGGATACCCGTTGTTGCCCGAGGAAGAGGAAATATCCAAGCAATTCCAAGCATTGAACGCTAGACTTAGCGATCCTAATGGTGCCGTGGGCAAGCTTAGCGATATCTACGCGCGCTTGGCCATCTTGAAGGGCAGAAGTGATGAGCTATCCTCACAGTTGGAGTCGTCGATTAATACTATGAATGGCGGTCTAGACAATCTTGCAAATGCAGGTTCTGATGGCGGTGCCGATGCTTCTGCCAACACGAAACAGATTGTTGAACTGTTGACAAAGCTTTTGTACAAACAACAGATGGGGCTTGGGTATCTCAACGATGTGGTGCTGCAAGATTTAGCTGTGGTGACGAAGAAGACGGCGAAGAATTAGAGCGTGTATGAATCGGTCATTTGTTTTTGTGGGAACTAGCTTTGAAATCCCCGGAACTTCTCCCTACCTATGGGTTCCTCGGAAACGCTCGAAAGCTCGTGCTCCACATCCATCAAAGCGGCAGTATCAATCACGTGATTAAAATCGACATTGACGTCTGTTTCAGGTGAACTGCCTGTGACGGCTTGTAGACCCAGAAGTCCCGTCTTGATTAGCATGGATTCAATCTTATGAAGCCGTTGAAAGTTATGGCGAACATGAGGAAGGACATCACGTGCCTCATTTTGACCTGTCAACAAGCAAAACGGTTCGTCAATCGTCGAGGGAGTAATGTCGTAGTTTCCCATCAGATGATGCCCTTTCAGTAGAAGCTTGTGTGTGAAGGGGACCATGGCCTTCCCTAGCAGGTACATGTCGTCGTTTGCGATATATGAATATCTCGGAAGTCCACATATTCTTCCAATATATTCCATCAATTCAGCCTGCCGTTGCTCTAGCTGTGCCGGCGTAGCATCAAGCGTAGATGTAGGCTCCAGAAACGCATCTATTTGCGAGTTTTGCTCAGAGGCATTGAAAACTACACTCACCGTCTGGCGGAATGTGTTATGCAGCTGCTTTTTGCTTCGTTGAACATGAAAAAACTCCACGGGGGCTAGTTTTTGGAAGCTGCTTAGGAGAAAGTTCACCTCTTGAGCACTGCTGGGGGCCGGCGATAGCTTGAAGCGGGCTGATACTGAGTATTTGAAGTAAAGCGCAGTTCTAGCGGATATCGACATCTGTATATGGCTTTTTCTTCTTTTCTTTTCTTTTCCTCTTGATGCGAAAAGACGAGCTGAGCGAAGGTCAAATCCGATTACTCAAGTACCCAGTTCTTAGATTTGTGGTGGGCACAGACAAAAATTGACTCTAGTGGGCAAATCAGGCTGTGTTCAAAGAAATTCCAGTGAAAGTTATCGAAAATGAAGCGTATATGACTTGGTGTGGCTCGTAGTCATACGTAAGTTTCAGTATACTGTAAGCTTTGTCGTCAAGTCCAGTCTAACTTTCAAGTGTCATTCAGTATAGCTAAAATACCTTTTTGGATTATCCGGGTGTTTTCTATTTTTTCACCTTCTGTTTTCTTCTTCTTCTTCTTCTTCTTCTTCTTTTTTTTTTTTTTTTTCTATGTTTTATCTTGCTTCATCGACTTCACTTACTTTTGAAAATATGCAAAGGTTTCATTCATTTCACATCGCTTCGTTTCGCATCGCTCGTCGCGTCCAACTCCACATTTCAAGATTTCCTGTACTCTGCGATAAAGAGCTTTGAACCCGGTGAAAGACCTGTTTTCGAAAACTTATTGCTGCGAAAAATGACGGCGTTGGAGACCCTCACTAGCGCATTGTCGCGTGGTCTCAATAGAGATGTGGCGTCAGGGCTTCTGCTCGTTGTAATCCGCCTGTATAAAGAGAACCCTGGGAAAGAGAAGTTCGCCAAGGCCACGAAGGCGCTTGGTTTTTCTGACAGTCTTGCCAGCTCAATCTATGTCTTTGTAAACGATAACATTGGGAATCTTGAGGCGGAAACGTTCGTTCAGTCCAGTGAGGCCATTGGGGGACAATATAACCGACAGCCTAGTCTAGTCAAGGAAAGAAAGGCCAATAAGAAAAACGAGCCAAATTCAGGGAAGCGCAAGCTAAGACTTGATCTAGGCGAGCCACTAGAAGACGACGAATTCAATGATTTACTTAACGCAGTTCCAAACAAAGCAAGTACTAGTCAACTGCCGCTTTTACATGGCGACGGCGAACTCAGCGATCACGTCGAAACTACCTCTCTACCGAAAAAGATCACCTTCAAAAAGATCAAGAAGGATGTGGCCAAGCGCATGAAGGAGGGTCCGGAACGGATTTCAACAGTGGCTGCTTTGAACTCAGACTTTGAAAAAACTACAGAAGCGTCTAGACCGGAGATAAATGGCGCCTCTCTCAAACGAGAACAAGGTGATAGACCGTTAAATACATCACATTTCGAAACGACATCGGAATCGAACCCAGATAGAACCAGTGTCCCAGCGAAGAAAGACGACGAAACGTCCAATCTATGGCTGCAAATAAACGCTGCATTTGCGGATTTCGACACCGAGGCTGTTTCCGAAGAAACACTCGAAAACGACAGAGACTGGTATACCTTAGAAGACTCCAGCGCAGCAGCCGTGGACCAGTACCTTGATCTCGAACAAGAGTATAGGCCACGAAAAAAGCGTGTCGCACGCGTGAACCAAAGTAAATCTGGTGGCGGGTTTAATGCGCTGGGCGAGTATTTGGATTTCGACCATGACGAATCGCAACTGAGAAGCCGAATTCCCATAATCTCGCATTTCATTGTTCCTCCCTTTTTGAAGGGCTCCGAACAGCATTTGACGCTTCAAATCGATCTGTCCAGAACAAGCAGGAGTGTTGGGCCTAGTGTCAATCCGATCAAGGACCCAGAATCAGAATTGGCAGTGGCGGCAAGAACGGGCTCAGGCATCATAAAAGACCGCAAAGAGAAAATGGAGAGAGCAAAACAGGCCAAGGATCGAGTTTTGGGAGAAAGCACAAAGGCGGAGGCGACAAAAACGGAGGATCCCACTTCAACTTCAAGAGACGAGGATACCGCTGATTACTCCTTTGAAACCATTCAACAACAGCGTCGCTCCTTGCCCGCATTCCAAGTACGAGATGAACTCATCAAGGTGATAGCCGAGAACCAAATAGTGGTGGTTGTGGGTGAAACTGGTTCGGGAAAGACGACGCAAATTGCCCAGTTTTTGGCTGAAGAAGGGTACACCAAAAGCTTGAGCAAAGACGGATCCAGGCTTCTTGTTGGATGCACCCAGCCAAGAAGAGTCGCCGCCATGTCCGTCGCCAAAAGAGTTTCCGAAGAAATGGGGGTCAGGCTTGGTGAAGATGTTGGGTATACGATCCGTTTCGAGGATAAAACTTCGCATCTGAAGACAAGAATCAAGTACATGACTGAGGGTATTTTGCTTCGTGAGATTCTAGAGGACCCATCCTTGGAGCAGTACTCGTGTGTGATAATGGATGAGGCACACGAGAGATCGCTTAACACGGATGTTCTTTTGGGCTTGTTTCGAAACTTGCTCCGGCGTAGAAGGGACCTCAAGTTGATTGTTACAAGTGCCACGATGAATGCTGATCGGTTCACACGCTACTTTGGCAATGCTCCGCAATTCTTCATTCCCGGCCGGACATATCCAGTTGAGGTGTTCTACTCCAAATCAAGGTGTTCTGATTATGTTGAAACGGCAGTCAAACAAGTCGTCACTATACACTTGGCAAACAAGAGAGGCGATGGGGACATTTTGGTGTTCATGACCGGACAAGAAGACATCGAAGCCGTATGTGACTTGATCCAAGAAAAACTATCATTGTTGGAGAACCCACCTCCTTTGGACGTTTATCCCATCTACTCCACACTCCCGGCGGATATACAGAAAAAAATATTCACCCGGCTGAACCTGGAAAGACGGAAAGTGGTGGTGGCCACTAATATTGCCGAAACTTCTCTTACTGTTGACGGTATTCGGTACGTTGTTGATTGCGGCTTGGCCAAAATGAAGTTATTCAATCCCAAACTCGGCATGGATGCTTTGCAAATGGTGCCCATTTCAATGGCAAACGCCCAACAAAGAAGCGGTAGAGCGGGAAGAACTGGCCCCGGGCTTGCCTATAGACTTTTTACCGAAGCAGCAGCACTGCCAGACCAGATGTTTGTTCAGCCAATTCCAGAGATCCAACGGACCAATCTAAGCGCAGTGATGCTTTTGTTAAAGAGCTTGAAGGTCGAAGACATCACGAAATTCCCGTTTTTGGACTCGCCGCCTCTAGACTTGCTCACGTGCTCTCTTTATGAGTTGTGGGCAATGGGAGCTCTTGACCATCAGGGGAAACTAACGGCGCTTGGATCGAAAATGAGCATGTTTCCGATGGAGCCGACTCTCGCGAAGTTGATTATCTTGTCCGCCGAGAAGGAGTTCCACTGTTCGTTTGAGGTGATTACTATAGTGGCGATGTTATCGGTGCCCAGTGTATTCTATCGCCCCAAAGAAAGGGCAGATGAAGCTGATGCCATGAGAGAGAGGTTCCTTGTGGCAGAACTGGACCATTTGACCCTCTTGAACGTTTACACCCAATGGGAACAACGAGCGAAAACAAAGAATATGACCATGTCGAAGTTGGCTGCCTGGAGTGGAAGACACTTTTTGCATCACAAGTCCTTGCTTCGAGCAAAGGAGGTACGTACGCAGTTGGAAGCGATCATGGCTAAGCTCAAGTACTCTATGCTCAAGGCGAAAAATGACTCGGATATCCGCAAATGCATCTGTGCAGCGTACTTCCATCAGCTGGCTTCGCTCGAGAAAATGAGCGGAGGAAGAGGGCAAGCCGAGTATGCAAATTTGAGGCAAAGTTACATGAAAATGTATCTCCATCCTACTTCGGCGTTAGTTGGCGGTGCCGATATAAGCCCACAGTATGTGGTATATGACGAGCTTATTCTTACGAAAAAAGAATACATGCAATGTGTCACTGCAGTCGAGCCTGAGTGGCTCTTGGAGTATGGTTACGTGTTTTACGGCGTGAGTTCCAGAGTCAAGAAAGAGTTGGAGATTGAGAGGGGCCTCAAGGTTATGGATGCAAATGAGCTAGAACTCACTATGCAGCCAGTTGAAGAGCAGCCCACAAAACACCAAGCGAAAGGGAAGGATGCTCGGAAGACGAAGTTAATTCGCAACTTCTAAATGGCTGCTCTAGTGACAAGGGCGCTTTCTATGTACATGAAGAAGATCTACTTGAGCGGGATATTGTCTATGAGTCTTGCCACGCCACCGTCTTCTTTAGGCACCCTGACAGCCACTGAAACCAACGCACCAGATCCCGTTTCTATTTCGTCGACATCCTCCAATGTATCTGGGTGAGAAATGGCGATATAGTCAATTTTCCAGTCATGCGGCATTTTCAGATAAACCTGCTCGATCTCCTGACGAATGCATTTGGCCCGAAGGGACGTTCCTTCCACCTGGGCTTTCGAAAAAAGACCCTGTGCCGCCACTAAGCCCTTGTAAATGATGGCACTTTTCTCCTTGTTTTCTGGAGATAAATACTCATTCCGAGACAGCATTGCGAGGCCATTCGGCTCACGAAGAGTTTCCAAAATTTCCACCTGTGTGTCAATCAAGAGATCCTTGACCAAGTTTTTGATGACAACGCATTGCTGGGCATCTTTCTGGCCGAAATACACGCGTTCGGGAGTGACCACATTAAGAAGTTTTGTAACCACTGTGGCTACTCCTCTGAAAAAAGCAGGTCTCAGCGCACCTTCAAGCTGTTCCGACAAGCCCTGGACAGTGACGAACGCCCCCTTTTGTTTGTTCACCTCCAAAACTATTCCTGAAGGGTACATTTCCGTGATTTTCGGCACAAAAACAGCATCCACTGGCTTATCGGAGAATTGGGTTTCCAACATGGCGAGGTCTCGGTCTAAAGTCCGAGGGTATGCATCTAGATCTTCATGAGGAGCAAACTGGGATGGATTGACAAAAATGGACACAATGGTTTTGTCGTTATCTCTGATACTATGACGAACCAAGTGGCAGTGACCCGCATGTAGGGCACCCATGGTGGGAACAAACCCAACAGACTCTTTATTTAAAAGACACTGTCTTCTCCATTGGCGCACCTGTTTAACCGTGCGAAGCACCTGGATTGAACGAGACATGGAGGGAGCTGGCCCGATTCAGATTCTATGATGAATTGGAAAATACAGGTCTCGTCTATGAAAGGGCCTCAAACAGCGTATTTGCTCCAACGGATACGAGATCGACTTTTGGAGTTTTGACTGCTTTTTTTTTTTTTGGTGTTGAAATGACTTTTTCACTTCATGCATATGGTCATCAATTGTGGCTTGTGTGAAGCGCGCCCTACCATGACTAAAATCCCACACATTCACTAAGGCCCAAGCCTTCTTAAATAATGTGCCATGCAAAAAAGATGAGCCAGTCCAGATCAAGGAAATTGGTTCAGGCAATGATCTGAGGAATCAAAAGTGTCTCAGATCTGTATCTGACTTTCCAAATTTCAAGCAGAAAGTGCAATAATCATGGATCTCTTTGGTAAGTATTGGTTCTTTCCAAAGCGTTCACTATATCACGTGGATCGTGGGTCAGATCCAAAGCCGGCGCACTTTTACTGCCGAGGCCGATACCGCGTCCCTTTTTTCGACTTGATAACCCGAACCCCACATTCCGCCATACAGTGCGGAGTTAAGCTGGAGAACTTCCGGGTTTAAAGCCAACTCCATCTCCCGGTTGCTTTCTTTATAAGAAGCTCATTTCCCATGAACTTAACCTTTTCTGAGCGTTATACATCCATATAAACTAAACAAATGGTAAAGCGTGAAACAAAAGTGACAGACGCATACTGGCCCAGAGGCCCAGGGTCCTCCCTTAAAACCAGTGACCAGTTGAAAATCGGTTATCTCAAATTCTCCACAGAAACCCCTGTTCCTGACGGGTGTACAAAAGTTAATTTTGTATTTGTGCATGGCACCGGTATGAACAAAAGCTTGTGGAAGACTCACATCGAAGAATTATACAAGAGAAGTGAACAGACGCAACATTGGAGAGTTGGTAATGTTATCTCTGTGGACGGAGTTAGCCATGGAGATTCTGCGCTTTTGAACAAAGGAAAAATTTCCTGGGGCAACGATTGGAGAGATGGGGCCAAAGATTTGATCACTGTGGTGAAACATGAGGTCAGCACAACTGGCGATTTTCTTCCTTCTGAATCTACAAAAAACATCGTGGTAGGGCACTCCATGGGTGGGTTCAACGCGACTTACGCGTGTTTTTTGGAGCCATCTTTGTTCGATGCTTGTGTTGCGATTGAACCTGTGATTTTTCTTGACGAAGGTGCTGAACCGTTCATGTTGGAGCGGTTCCGGAAAGTCGAGAGAGTTTTGAAGGACGAGTTTTCGTCAAAAGAAGAGGCAAACACCTATTTCAAAAAGAAAACCTTCTTCCGGGTAATGGACCCGCAAGTTTCCGATGATTTCATAAATGATGAAGTTTACCCCGAGGACGGTAAGTTCAAGACGAAGTCGACAAACGAAGCACAGATAGCCTCATATCTCACTGCCGGCTATTCCATCAGATTCGGCCAAAATATACTCAAGCTACTTGAAGTCCCTTACTTGTACATTACAGGAAAAGATGCCAATTGGAACTCGCCCAATTCGGATGAACACGTTGAGAGTTCTGTTCCTGAGCATTTGTTGGAAAGAGCCCAGCTTAAAGGTGACCATTTGGTGCATACGCTGAACGTGAAGGGGACCGTTGACGAGATTTTCGACTTCGTCAGTCGCAGAGTACAATTTGTCGAAACAAACAGAGACAAGTCCCCCGATGTCAGATTCAAGAGCAAAGATGTTACCTCAAGGATTAAAGCCATGTTAGAGCACATGTGGAAAGGTGATGTGGAGAGAGCATTCTTGTGGGATCGCCCGCAAAAACCCAAACTATAGGGGCAAAATAGTGCTAAGGGTGACGAAATTGAAACATTCATTAGCATTCTCTTTAAGTTTGTAGTCCGTTGACTTCCTGCAAGAATTGAACTCTTTAGAATTGTATTACTTATCGTACGTTAGATTACGTTTTTCCATTCTTTTCTTTCCTGCGCATGCAGGTCACGTGCACACTCGGTTGCGGACACCCGAAAAAAAGAACATTCTCATCGAGTCGTCTACAACCATCTCATCGCATCCTTGGTATCTATCATACGATCAATTCGGTAATGGTAAACAAAGAAGTTGTGTTGGCCCATATCGCCAAGTATTTGGCAGCAAACAAAGACCTTCAAAAGGTGAGTCGTGCTTTGGAAAGCTACCTCCAGAAACAGCACGTGACCTTGCCCACAGTCGCAGGCGATTTGGAATCTTTGCTTCAGGCCGTTGAAGCTGGCGAAAAGGCCAAAGACAGTAGCTCAGATTCTAGTTCTGACTCCAGTTCTGACTCAAGCTCAGATTCTAGTTCTGACTCCAGTTCTGACTCAAGCTCAGATTCTAGTTCTGACTCCAGTTCTGATTCAAGCTCAGATTCTAGTTCTGACTCCAGTCCTGACTCTGATTCCGACTCCGACTCATCCTCTAGTTCTAGTTCTAGTTCTAGCTCGAGTTCTGACAGTGACTCGGACTCGAGCTCAGGCTCAGAAGCGGACACAGAAAGTGACGACGAAGCCGATAATGAGTCTGTGAAGGTAGTCGAGAGCGACTCGAGCTCAAGAACGGCGTCTTTGTCTGAGAATGAAACGAAAGAACCAGTAAAGGGTAAGACAGATGACGCAGACTCGGATAGCTCCGATTCGAGCTCTAGCTCTAGCTCTAGTTCAGACTCGGACTCGGACTCCTCAACCAGCTCAAGTTCAGACTCAGATTCGGACTCCGACTCCTCATCCAGTTCCAGTTCCAGTTCCAGTTCCAGTTCCAGTTCCAGTTCCAGCTCAAGCTCAAGCTCAAGCTCAAGCTCAAGCTCAAGCTCAAGCAGCTCTAGCTCCGAATCTGACTCTGACTCTGACTCTGACTCTGACTCTGACTCCGACGATGAGAAGTCCAAGCCCACGGAAACTAAGCCTGATAAGAAATCATCCAAGAGAAAGTCGGAAGAAGATACAAAGTCAGTGAAGAAGGCCAGGGTAGAATCGACTAAGCTGGTCTCCCCAGAGTCGCTGGTGGGTCCCGAGGAAACGTTGAAGCCCGGGCAAAGAAAGCACTTCTCGAGAATCGACCGGTCGAAAGTCTCGTTTGCCGACCAAGCACTCCAAGACAACCAGTACAAAGGCGCCGCAGGGACATGGGGCGAATCTGCCAACGAGAAGTTGTTGCAGGTGAGGGGTAAAGACTTCACCAAAAACAAGAACAAGATGAAGAAGGGCGCTTATAAAGGCGGCAGCATCACTATGGCTTCCGGCTCATACAAGTTTACCGATTAGTGCCGATGAAAAATTTCAGCGGCGTAGTTACGGCAAGGTTGTTTTCCCCATATACTTAATAGAGCATGGTCCACTGGTACGTGGGCCCCATTTCACTTCAGTATTTGACTACTTCGTAAGACGGACGGGCAACGCTATTTCGTCACTATTGGTCGTAAAAAATTCTTTTTATGTTGCTTCTTGAAGAGTCTTTTCATTGTACGAGCCCTATTCTTCCATTGATGGTGATTTCTGTTTCCACCTGAAAATGCTAAAGAACTCATACCTTGGTCTTTAAATCTTGATTTGCATAGGCCCCATTTGAAGCTACTCTTTTTGCAGCCACATTAACATCGCTACTCCTATGATTTGAATATAGAGATAACATTTGCCCTTTGTGGCTGACCGAGTTCAACTTCTTATTTTTTTCTCCACAGATATGCAACAGTTAAAGAAAGTCCAAAAAAAAAAAAAAAAATAAACATTAAACGCAATCGTCCCCGTTCTTCCACTAATCGGCCCTGCAACTCGCTTTCAGTCGCACTGATTTTCCTTCACATTGGGCTGCCAGATGAACCGCACCTTTGAGATCAAGGCAATTTACTAAATCGTGACATTTGATAAGAAGGTGGATATTTTCATATATTTGCCACCGACGTCCCAGACTACCCTTTGTTCGTCTTTGCTCCAGAGCATTTGTTTTAGTATGTCACGTATTAACTATGCAGAAATCGCAAGAGGCAATTTCTCTGACGACTCGTACTCTGAAGACGAGGCGTCTTACTCAGCACTGAAGGCAAAAGACGATGACTATACTTTCGGGCAAAGGCCCAGGAAAAGAAAAGCGCTGGCCAAAACGACGCGGAAGAAACAAAGTCAGCCTGATGTAGCGGAACAGGCCCAGAAAAAAGGCCGTTTTGACGATGCTTCTGCGTATATCAACCTGAACCTTTCAGAAGAGGAATTTCATGAGGATGAGTTGATTGAAGTCACCCCCGACATACCCAAAGACTACGTGCCAGACGCTGTGCTGAAGGTATTTGGTCGTCTGGACTTCCTGTACTTAAAGCTAAAACCGGACCATTTTTCCAGACCCGTATGGATCTCTCCCCTGGATGGACGGATTATTCTAGAGTCATTTTCTCCATTGGCTGAACAAGCACAAGACTTTCTCATCACGATTGCCGAGCCCAGGTCCAGGCCATCGCATATACACGAGTACGCCATCACAACTTATTCACTCTATGCAGCTGTTTCTGTGGGCTTAGAGACCGATGACATCATTTCGGTTTTGACGAGGCTCTCCAAAACACCGATTCCCGAGTCTTTTCTTAAGTTTATCAGGGATGCAACGGAGAAGTTCGGCAAGGTGAAGCTTGTTTTGAAGCACAACAAGTACTACGTGGAAAGTACCCATGCAGAGACGCTTCAGACGCTTTTAAAAGACCCTGTAATTGGACCTTTGAGAGTTGTCGTGACGTCTGAGGGTCATTTGGCTCTGAGTGATGCTCCAAGCAAAGGCGACTTGGTGATTCCGGGTACTAAGCCCCAAGAAATAGGGCTCAACGGAGAGAAAAAAGACGTCGAGGATATCTTTGCCTCAGTAGTTGGAAAGAAGGCGGACGACGACGATGACGATGGCTTGGATAAAGTGCACTCGTTCGAAATATCCAGTGACTCTGTGGAAATCGTCAAAAAACGATGCTACGAGATCGATTACCCGGTCTTGGAGGAGTACGATTTCAGAAACGACAATCTTAATGCAAACCTAGATATCGACTTGAAACCTTCCACGCAAATCCGTCCGTACCAAGAAAAGTCTTTATCAAAGATGTTCGGAAATGGGAGAGCAAGGTCTGGAGTCATTGTGTTACCCTGTGGTGCAGGAAAGACTCTTGTGGGCATCACCGCCGCTTGCACCATCAAGAAGTCGGTAATTGTACTTTGTACTTCGTCTGTGTCGGTTATGCAGTGGCGGCAACAGTTCCTTCAGTGGTGCACGATCCAACCGGAACAAGTGGCAGTGTTCACGTCGGAAAATAAGGAAATGTTCTCTAGTGACGCCGGTTTAGTCGTCTCTACCTACTCAATGGTGGCAAATACACGCAACCGTTCGCACGATTCGCAAAAGGTTATGGATTTCTTGACCTCGAGAGAGTGGGGTTTTATCATATTGGACGAGGTTCACGTTGTGCCAGCAGCTATGTTCAGACGTGTGGTGAGTACGATAGCAGCACATGCAAAGCTAGGGCTTACGGCCACTTTGGTGCGTGAGGACGAAAAGATCTATGATTTAAACTTCTTGATTGGGCCAAAACTATACGAGGCAAACTGGATGGAGTTGGCCCAGAAGGGCCATATTGCTAATGTTCAGTGCGCAGAAGTGTGGTGTCCAATGACGGCGGAATTCTACCAAGAATACTTGCGAGAAACTGCACGGAAGAGAATGCTTTTGTATATCATGAACCCCACGAAGTTTCAGGCGTGCCAGTTTTTGATTCACTATCACGAGAAAAGAGGCGACAAAATCATTGTTTTCAGTGACAATGTGTACGCATTACAGGAGTATGCATTGAAGTTGGGGAAGCCATTTATCTATGGGTCCACTCCTCAGCAGGAGCGAATGACAATCTTGCAGAATTTCCAACACAACGACCAGGTGAACACCATCTTTTTGTCAAAGGTTGGCGATACTTCGATCGACTTGCCCGAGGCAACATGTTTGATTCAGATCTCTTCGCACTACGGTTCAAGAAGACAAGAGGCGCAGAGATTGGGGCGGATTTTGAGAGCAAAAAGACGTAACGATGAAGGATTCAATGCCTTCTTCTACTCTTTGGTGTCAAAGGACACGCAAGAGATGTACTACTCCACCAAAAGGCAGGCATTTTTGGTGGATCAAGGCTACGCTTTCAAGGTCATCACTCATCTTAGTGGTATGGAGCAGTTACCCGACCTAGCGTACGCTTCTGCAAGAGAAAGACGCGAACTCTTACAGCAAGTTCTCTTGAAAAATGAAGATGCTGCAGGGGTGGAAGTTGGCGATGATGAGGGTACCAACTTTATGTCCAAAGACCGGCTCAAGTTTGAAGGAAGCCTGGCTTCCCGAACCGCAGGATCGCTTGCGGGTTTGGCTGGTGGTGAGGATATGGCGTACATTGAGTACAGCAAGAACAAGAACAAGGAGCTAAAGGAGCATCATCCTTTGATCCAGAAGATGTACTACAAGAAGAAAAAGTGAGGTGTTCGTGTCCGGGTGGGTTTCCGTAAGGTTTCAATATGGGGAGTCAAAAAAAAAAAAAGAAATGCAAAGGCAAACCTCACAATGTGTAGTCTGGGAAACACCTGGAAAATAAACTAAGAATCTAGGTGGAGACGATGAAAGAGCCAAACTCGTCGTCATCTTCATCGTCAAAATCATCATCGTGGTATACCGCAACGTTTCGGGTGCTTGGCAAAGTAAGTGAAGCTTCAACAGATGAAGTTAGAAAATCATTGGAAAACTTCTGCTGGAAGTTGCGAAAATGTCTCTTGTATATTGCTAGACTCTCTGAAAACGAGGAAGCGCTGAACAGATCTTCGAATTGCAAACCAAGCGCCACTTGAAGCAAAAAGCCCTTGTCAGTGGCGGGTAGCGGGCAATACCCCGTGCCGGGTAACTGTGTGATCACTCTGTAGTACTTCAGTGACTCGGGGGTCATGAGGATAGTGTCTGAGCCATCATTGGCGATTTTGTACTGTAGCTCTGTTTCCAGGAATGGGTTGAACCACACCTCTGCCCACGGATCAACTGGTTCAGAATCCTGAAAATGATTGTGAGCAGCCTTCGGGTCTCGTTTATTAAATAATTCCAATTTGAGACTGAGCCCCAGATAGGGTGCCGATTCAGGCGTTACAGCTGTCTGTTCCTCCTCCAAAAGTCTTGCAGATCCTCTCCACACAAGCCGTTTTGGCTGCCATTTAGAGAGCGACGTAGCACCGGGCGGAATCTTGAATACCGACACGGAATCACACTCAAATAGAACGTTCGATATTAACATTCGGCAATTAACAATTAAGTGGGGGAGGGCCTATGGCAGACTTTGTTAATAAGTAGGCGACACTCTAGCAAAATATCGAGCCAGAAATGTTTATATATATGTATTTTTTTACTTTCCCCAAATTTGGTGTGCAACTGGCAACCGCTATATACTTTTTTACATTGTGTGGTTGAGATGGCGATTGTTAATGAGGCAACTCTGAGCACGCTACTCCAGTTGGCTTGCGCGGTGGATGAAGCTTGCATCCAACGTAATACTTTTAGGCTTGCAGGCGGTGGAGTTTGAGCGGTGTGAAAGTAATGTAGAGGCTCGATCTGAATTGAAAGAGTACAGATAGTTTTATATTTTTGGGTTTTGTACAATGTTTGTTCTTATCACCGGAGCAACATGGCTTCACCAGTAATTGCAGAAGAAAATCAAGTTAAGGAAACCAGTCTTTGTCTCTGCTTAGTGCATTTGAGGGTGAGGAATTTCATCAAAGTACTCACTCTTATGCAATTTCTTGAAATTCTTATCATCTTAAAATCCATCATAAGAGAAATTGATATTCTGAAAGATTCGAATGATGAAAGTGACTCAGTTGTTTGTATCAGAACAGATGTTTATTTTCTTGGCTCTATTTGCAGTTTTACTAAAGAGCCTCAAAAGCTCAAAATCCCAGCCTTGCTAGACCAATAAAACCTTGCAAATTTCTTAACACCGACCACAAGAATGGGCTGGGTACCTAGTTTATTCTGAAGCACCTCCCCTCTCGCCCACATCAGCAGTTTTCGTATATATACATGATCCAAACATTTAGACTGCCGCTAATATCCTCTTCTTTTGGCATCAGTTATTTGAGCCATCAAGTTTGAAAATCCCAGAGCAAAGTGTTTCCTCCACCAGGCACTTTTCTTCATCTTTTGGAACTTAGCGGGACGGATATACCGCTTCTGATTATGCCACTGAGACCTGATATTATTTTGCCTAAGTACAGATTGAACACCTTTGAGGGCAAGGCCAACATTTTGGAATCTCACATCTACCGTTCTGCCCAGTCCAGGCCCATAAATATTGATGGCCTTCGCTGCTTCACGGGGATCTCTCACGCTGTTCCCAAAAGCGTACTCGTCATATTTACTGCTAGATCCTTGTGCATCTCGAAGACTAGGCGAGTTGGCAATCAACTCATCTATATCAAACACAGTTGAAGTGTTCTTGGAAGAAGCAGTAGCCGGATCTTTCAACTCGAAGAACGGATCTCTCTCGGTCTTTTTCGCATAGAGCCGAAGAGACTGCGTCTGTGTTTGAACACGAAATAGTCCCGGTACTCTCGCTCTGACGCAGGCGAACATTCTCGTGAAGGTGTAGTTCTTTAAGAAGTGTTGGTGAGATTGGAAAATATTTATCGCGTGCAGAGTGCACCTAATCTGAGTGCTCGAGACGATTAAAGCCACTACAGAAAAAAAATCCACCAGTGCGCTTCAACAAGAGGAATTGCATTAGAAAGAAACTTATTCAATAAACAGTAATCATGTGAAAAAAAATGTGGCCGTTACTGAAAATTTTTGCCGATTGGGGTTGCTTTCGTGAAAGGGTGCCCCCAATTTTCATACACGAGAGTAGTACTTTTAGTCTCCCATATCTTCCATATGGTACTGTAGCTTACAGTTAGCATGAGTATTCCTCGGCAATAGATACTTTGGCCCGAGGGCAATCGTATTAATGATAATGTATTCATGCTGTTTGTTTTGACAATTTCAGAGGCCGCAAAAAGCTTCCCCTGGATTGGATGTGATGCAGGTTTATGCAAACAGCTTCCTGCTACATATGCGTTTTTTTTTTCCTCTCACCTATTTCCCATGCTTTCTCTCAGCTTCCAGTCTTTAGTTCTTTTTAAACCCGTTCTTCTTCACATTCTTCTTGTCCTTCTTGGCATCCACCTTGCCGTTGTTGTATACCTTGTGGATTCTTGGCTCCAACAAAATCACGTTGCTCTTAATCACCATCTCCTTCATCTCCAAAGCACGCTGCTGATCCTCCTTGCTCTTGAAGTCACATAATGCAGTTTTGTTGCTTTTCTTGAAGAATTTCACGTCTCCAAATTGCTTGATGATAGCAGCCTTCAACTCATCCTCTTCCACATCGACGTTCTTGATGTAGATAGGATACCACTCTTCCTTTTTGTATTTGCCATTAGCCGGGGCCTGGGGTGTGGTTTGGCTAGGCGAAGATGGCTTTTTTGCCGCTGGTGTGGACACAGCCACCAGTGGAGAAGCCGTGCCAGTCTTGGAAACAACTGGAGACACTACGGCACTGTTCTTTGGGGCAGTCTTGGGACCAATCGCAGCCAAATTGGCCCAAGTTGGCTTCTGCGCAGGAATAGCAGGAGCAGCGGGTTTGACAGGCTCGGTAGGCTTCTCGTCCTCCTTCTTTTCCAAAGGAGATTGTTCAGTTTCATTTACCTCGGGCTTATTTTCCTGTTTAGGCTGCTCCTCTTTCGTAGATGGGACATTTTCCGATACCGACAGCTCATCCTTCTTCGACTCAGGCTCCTTGGTTTCAACAACAGTCTCTTTCTGAGTTTCGGTGGCGGTATCAGTAGCAGTTTGGGTGTGCTCGGACTTACTCTCAGGTTTGTCTTCGGCGGGTGATTCGCCCAAAACTTCGTCCCCAGCCTTCTCCTCAACCGTCTCGGTTGGCTTTTCCTCTACTACCTTGGTGATGGTCTCCTTGTACTCCAGGGCCAAGTCGATGAATTTCAACACATCGTTAGCAATGTCGTAGACTGTTTTTCCCTTTGCTTTCAAGACAAATGTTTGAACGAACTGCCAGAGATTAGACGAGCCGCGTTTCCAGGACCCGGAAACGACAATCAAAATGGACTCATCCACAGAGTTCTGGAAAGTGGCGTTTTCTACAACAATCTTGCTTTTTTCCAGCGCAGAAGAAGAAGCCGAAGTGCCCTGGCCATCGAAAAAGGACTTAACCGAGTCGCTGCCCTTGGCAACATGCACTGTTTTCACAGCCTTCCCGTCAGTATTGTCATCAGTGTTCTCGCTTGGAAACGCCTCGTGCAGAACGGCAGCACCGGCGTCATAAAAAGTAAAAAGCTTGCTCATGTCAGCCGTATAGGTGCCGTAGTATTTCTGAAGGAAAAGCCATCCTATAGACTCGATTGAAAGCTCAGAATTAGGCAGCACTTGTGGAGCCGAGGCTGACTCCTTTGCCGCTTCCGGCTTGGCCTGTTTGGCGGCGGCTGGGGGCACAGAAGCAGCAGCGGGTGTCTGAGGCTCCACAGCTGGTTTTGTCGCTTGTGGCATTCTATGATGAGCAAATTTGTGGCAGAAGCAAGCGGATGGAAAAGATCAACTGATCTGCCAAAGGTGAAAATGTGAAAATGTGAAAATCGTGGCAGACCAGAGAGTGCGCACGAAAAAATACCGACACTATCTGCAGGACGCCGACGATAAGTTGCACTGTACTTGTCACATGGCGAGAGCCTGGTGTCGGGCTAATATGGGTATTTTAGTAATGCTTGGTCGTCCTGTTTTGTATTCGTGACTGAAATTTACTGGCTGGGTTGCCCACGACTTTTAAACAGCTATATGGCGTTGATCACAAAAGCTTTGATCTCAGATTGTTTTTATCGTATGCAGGTCGCCAGATTTCATTTGCCATTATTATTTTATGCCCCAGTTTTCGGGCCGTCAACCATCTCCCGTGAGCATTGACCCTGCCTCGACTTGACTCTTGACTACACTACAATCACTATTGTACACTATTGGCAGAGATCAAAACGTAAACTGCCTATTATTAAGTGAAAAATCCGAGAGGATGAAAAAAAAGGAAAAGAAATAATAAAACGCAAAAGAAGCTAAAAATTGCTCGAGTCAGTGATCTGCGACATAACCGACCATGGCTAGATATCGTAGGCATAATGTTCCATTCACTCAATACTGTTCTCACTGAATCTTCACTTAAAAAGCCCCGGAAAGACAATATAAATCTAGTTTGTCTACCTCAAGCAATATACATCTTCCCCTCTACGTTGATTATGGCAAATAAAGTCTAGTTGCCTGTCTCTCTCAATAACTCCTCCAACACCTTATTTTCCGCCTCCGTCTTGTCGTTCATGCCGTTAAACGACTTGATCCCCATGCGACGCAATACAGAAATCGTCATGTCTCTAGGGAAGCCCATATTTTCAAACTGGCTGACCACTGCATCGTCGATTCCGTACAAAGCACAGTCACTCAACTTGGCTTGACCCCCTTGTTCGTCCTCGGATGCGTAAACTTTTGTCCAGTAAGCAGCAGTGTCCTCGAAACCGGCCTTGTTACTGATATAGTGCTTGGCCACTTCGGCGTCTTGAGGGTCATTTGGCTCGGGGGACTGTAACAAAGATTGTAATGAAATCAAGGACGACTTGAGAGTCAAGATAGGTGTCCATGCATCTTTCAAGATATCGAGACAAATGGCACCAGTCACCGATGAAATGTTTGGATGGTAGATTTTCGTCAAAAACTTCATCACTGGAGGTTTGAAGGGATATTCATTGGGTATCTTGATATCAACTTTGAATACACCTTTTTCGTATGGTGTGCCTGGGGGACCCTGGAAATATCCAACCAAATGGGTCAAGTCCAGCTCATTCACCAAGTCTAGAGACACACCGGACTTGACATCCTGCCGACATTCCTCTAGCTCCTTTGCGATTCTTTTCACTCTGGACATTGCGAGATAAGTTTGAACAGTGTCTTGTTTTAATAGTTTGTGTTCGCGAGAAGAGAGAGTGGTGCTTCACAAAAAATATCACTTTCGTATGAGGAACAAAAACACCTTAGACTCGTAGCTGCAGTAATAATACCAAGACAAAAAGCGTACGTTTGGATGATAAAAAGACCACTCTGTAGCGCCTTCAGACTTGTGGATCTCGGGTGTCGTTGACTTGCGAGTGGAAACATGGTGATGTTCATACAGTCATAGAAGGGTTATATACAGGTTACACAATTATTTAATGTCTAGCTTTCAATACTTGGGTACTCAATTCTAGAATGATCTCAGAATGACTTTCACGAGCCTTGTAGCCCGCAGAAATATGCTTTTTTAGTGGTGCAAATCTTTATTAGTCATGTTGTAAAATTAGAAGATGCAATATTTGACGTTGTTGCGTGACCTGGAGGTCTATGCTCTTTATGCCTGGATGATCTTAGCCAAAGTTTCGAATATACTCCTCGTTTCAGGAGTAGCTTTTTTAATGAAGGATTTGCTGAAAAACTGATATTGTTCCTTGCTCATCAATTCTGTTAAGATCACGGAAAGACCCCATGGATGAGGTCTATTGACAATGTGTCTCTCAAGCAACACCCTCGCCATTATCTCTTCAATCTCCTCGTACGTCTCGTTTGAAGACCATCCAGATTCAAGCATGAACACATGAAGCAAGAAGCTTATGAACCATTGCGTGTGGCAATTGGGTGCTCGGAGCTGGTTCGCAATGGCATCGATGACATGGTATCTGAATTCAGTGGAGCCTTGGTTTAAGAGGTCGACAAGCAATGAAGTATGCGAAGCTTTCGAATTGAACCCACGGCTATCTCTGGGCAACTTGTCTTCAACCGCTGAAATGCCAACATGCAATACCAAGGCATTGACAAGACGCGTGTTGAAGTGAACGGCTTCGAATCCAAAACTCAAAGCCTCCTTCGGTTCATTCAATTTGAGTCCGTTGTAGATTGTACGCAACAAGGCAGGCGCCGGAATACGAATGAAATTTTCAACGGGTTTCTTCAAGCCAGCTTTGCTCAAGTCTTCAATAGGCGGGTAAAGTACTCCTGGAACTTCGGTGCAACCTGGTAAGTCATTCGCATCCAAGCTTGTAGTAAACGGGCTGGGCACCGAGATATGCTTCGGAGTGGCAGATAAAATGATGTTTTTAGCTTGAATGTAGCTCGAAGGCACCGCAGCGATTAACTGATAGTGGCTGGAGATCAAAAACTCCGGTACATCGTGTGCCAAGGCCGTCAAAATGCGATTGATAGCCTTAAAGATCACATGAATCACGTCATGGTGAACAAGTTTGTCTTTGGAGTACACGCTTTGGAACTTCAAAAGGGATGTCAAGAGCTTCACTGCTACCTTGTAGCCAGCCTGGTTAGGTAACTCAAGTAACTTGGGCAAAAACATCCGGTGGGCCACTAAAGATATCCATGCAAATGTGAATCCGGGGTAGATAAGTGGTTGAACAGAGTCGAGAGCGTCACCTAAAGACGAGTAAAATGATTCATCCAAATGACTTGTAGCCATGCCATCAAGAGAGGAAGCCTCGCTCCAAGAGCACATGAGTGACGAGAGTAATTTGAAGTATGCTCTCTCATTCCACGTTGACTTAGAGGTTTCATGTTCGTTCACGAGCACTAAAACAATGATCCCAAAAATTGTCTTCATGTATTCCGTAGCATCCTTGGAATGAGTCTTGCTGAATTTGAGAAGAATTCGGGTTATCAAAAGCGACAAACAATCGACTGACAATAATGCTTCTCTTTGCGTTCTGCTCCGAATCTCATGCTCTGTCACGAAAGCAGTGGTACTAATTTCCGTTGCTGCCCTGAAAAAGGTTTGGAATTTTTCTGGCTCGGTCAAAATGCCACAGTGAAACAACTTGTCTATGAACGCGTTCTGAAGCGCCACGCTGTTTTCGCTGTGGCCAACCAATTTAACCCACTCGACAAACACGTACCCCATTTGCACGAAACCGTCGCCCTCCTTTGTGTCAGCGGAAGATAACAATGGAACATTGGACTCGTTGAGTAACCTGAACAACTCGTCGCGGACTTTTGCGGCTTTTTTGTGCTCTTCTGTGTCCTCTGGGTCGTAGTTCAACAAAGCATCCAAGGTACAAGCGAATTCGGAACGCAAGGCAATTGGCCTTGCACCTTCAGAGTTGAAAACGTTCAAAAGCAAGCTTGCAGCAAAGTGAACAAGTACAGCGTTATTGCTCTCGGCAATGAGTTTACCAATGGAACTGTCAAGCCTAAGAGGAGTGACAAGCTGAACCTTCAAGAGAGAGAAGATAACCGGCATATTAAACTTTCTCTGATCCAGGGAATGAACCATCCACCAAGTAACATCCTTGGCCGTGGAAGGCGAACACTCGCACAACTTGTCAAGAATCACCACGTATATCTCGTTGCTCATTGGATTCTCGTGCACTTGAGTAAATAAACAATTAACAGCATACTGAGCCACCTTCAAAAGTAATTCTGGATGTTTGATGGCATTGCTCTGGCAGAGTGCCAATACTTGGGAGAGTGATTGCAAAATTGGATGATTCCCAGGTAATTCATGTAAAGACCTCTCCTTTATACCAGGGAGTGTTTTGATCGTCTTATCACACATTTGAGTGATGAGCCCAAAAAGCTGGTCTGCGGAGGAATCTTCCTGAACAAGCAGGGTTAGTGGCTGCTGAGAGATGGACTGTGGATCAGCTTTACCCGCGCCTAGATTGTCTTGCGGCCTCAAATCCACAGCTTGTAGATTTTGCTCAAGTTGAGTTTGCTCAGTTTTGAACGCGACAGGTTGCGAAGGTGCTTGCAATGGAACTTGCTGTGGCACTGGCTGAGTCGTTGAAGTCAATGAGCCAGCGTTTCCGTTGGGGGCCAACAGAGATTGAACTTGGTCCGTCCGAATAATAAACGCATTTGTTCCAAAACCAGTATAGATACTCAACTGGGACTCATTAAGACCTTCTCGTTTCAATCCAAGAGGAGGTGGCAACAGAAGAGCATAAGTTGATGCGCCTTCATCAAAATATGCTTCGCCGATGTTATGACGTTCACGAGCAACAACTTGCAGACGCATGCGGTCTTCAATGAGCTCGCTTATGTTGTTTGTGGCCAAGTTCTCGACAATCTCCACACACAAGTGCACGTTAGCCTGAATTGCCTGGCCTAACTCAACAAGTGGCAATTCGTTTGCACTTATCTGATTACCAAGTAATTGTAACATCGTCGCCTCGATCGTTTCACTCAAGATCTTGCGACCACTGCAAACTACCATGCTATGCGCCAATTGCTGAGCCATTATTTGGTAACTTTTTCGGAACTTCGAAGCATCGGCCTCCGTAGCAAAATCCTTTCTCACCAACGCCTCTGTGGTTGACAAAACAGCTTCGGACACCCGGCTCAAGATTGGAACTGCGCATTCACGCACAGCACGTGCAAGAGAAGCTTGAAAAGCCCGTCTCAAGTTCGGGTTTTGCGTAAAGACGGTATTGCCTACCAAGTTGCTGAACGAGGCATCCAACTGGTTAGCTGCTGGTGTTTGGGGCACGTGATCATCCATTTGTCTGAGTTGCTGAAGATGCTGCAACTGGGTCAAGTGTTGCTGTTGCTGTTGTTGTTGCTGTTGTTGTTGTTGCATTAATACAGCCTGTTGCTGTAAGTGTTGTTGCATTTGCAAACTCTGGTCTGGGCCTTCGACAGCGAGATCCATGGAACCACCAACATCAATTCTGGCGCCAAACATCGCAGCAAGCGCTTCAGGCTTTGGATTGTGAGTACGGATCAAGGTGGAAGCCTCTATGTCTTCCACCTTCAAGGAAAAAGCATTCAACAACACCTCAATCTCGAATTTAAGATTGAGCTTCAAATCTGCACATTCGTAAAGCTCCGCTAGCACCTTCATAACTCCTAAGACCCAAGGATTTGGACATCTGAAGACTTTTGAGTGGCTCGCTTGTTCAAGAATTTTGCACACAAAGGGAATAACGATGTGGAGGGTCTTAAAGTCAAAAGACTCCACAAGTAAGTATTTAAGTGCAACTTGATCCCGCTTCAATGGCCTGTCGTTGGCCAAAGTGATTTTTCCCAACCAAGCACCAAGGTTCTTCAAGTGCATTCTCTCAGACGAGGAGTCTTTAAAATTCCTGAGCAACTTAGAAACCTCAGCAAGTGTGATGTTCAAGACATACTCGTAAAAGATAGGATCATCCAACGCGAAAACCAAACTGGTGTACAAAGTATGATTATTGGGTTCAGTTCTAGCCCGTTCACAGACCAAATAGTTTGCAAACCATGAGTAACAAGCCTCGACTAAGAACCCCCTGACCTCAGCCAATTTTCTCAACATGTTATCCGAGGTCATGTTGTTCACAAAAAACAAGAGCTTGTCTGATACTGTTTCGTTTGGATCCTGCTGTGCGACAAATCCTAAAGTTTTCTTTGAAGGAGAAATAGAGTTGTAGTTGACAGCGATAGCTTCCAGGCTTGCTGCGTGATTAGTGTTGTCTGTATTTGGGGCAATTTGTGCAGAACTTGAGTCAGGACAAGGTATGCCATTGGAAGCATCCTTCACTATCTGATGCATCTTCGCATGTGCTGAGAGAGACTTGGATGTGAGCAAATGCTTGCAGTAGATCGGATACTCGTGTAACCGTGACTTAAAGTTGTACAAGGATTGCACAGCAAACTTGAACATGTGGGAATCTGGGGGCTTATTGCAAGACTCCCAAATAAAGTGGAGGGCAACGGTTAATGTGATGCCATGGATCAAATCCTTTTGAAGAAGTACTCCGAAAAAAAGTGACGTCGTTGCCAATGCAGTTAACGGGTACTCAGAAAAGAAACGATACTCATCAATCAAGGAATGAATTATGCATGCAAAAACATCTTGTTCGTGTGGAACGTCGCTATTCTTCAAATTCCAAAGTCTCTCCACGATCTCCTTGATCTCCATTTCCTTGTTGTACATTTTAGAGTAGTACGTCTTCATCTCTTGTTCAACTTGGGGTGGGAAAAAGTTTGGATAATTTTCCTCGTTCTGCAAAATGGCTGCGTCGTGGCCTATCCCAAAGTTAATGAGTCTTGGGTATGTAGTCAACAATGACAATTGCAATTTCTCAACCCTGCCAGGCTCAAAACTCCCTTGGCAAGGCTTCAAAGCGTCCAACAAAGCATATACAAACCTTACTCTTAAAGTCTTGGTGGTAGATTGATTTTGTTGGATGGCCTCAAAATCCTTGGTAGACTTGAACTCCAAAGTCTCCACCAATGCTTTAGCCACAGCAGTTTTCATGTTCGGATCTCTGATATCTGTCTCGATAGATTGACGTAAAAGTTCACCACAACTTAATTGGTCTGAGACGCCAGTTGATCTTTCGATTTCAACAGCCAAGTACAAAGTGTATGAGATAGACTTTGCCTTCTTTGACAACTCGTCAGTTAGATCGAACTTTGTTGCGGTCTGTACAACTTTTGTGAGTGCATCTGTTGTGGTTCTAGTTGTATAAAACTCAATGAGTTTCAGAGTAGCCAACTGGAGATCAAGCTGCTTAAAAGCTTCCATCACTTTGCCTAATTGCATATCGTTGTCCTCAGTCCAGGGCCTCTCCATCATGAATGCAAACAATCGATCGATTCTATCGAGAATGAAACCACTTTTTTCTCTTATTGCTAACGCACCGGCAATCACATGATGAGGCTCTGACCGACAATGCAATTCGAAAAACTGCGTAAGCCAGGTGTCGAGTTTCTTATCTCCGTCAGATTGCAGGTTGGACTGTTGTGGAGATTGAGAATTAATCTGCGACATGACTTTTACTTCTAACCGGGCGATACTTTTGAACTTCAAAAGCTCACGGTCATTTGTGGCCTCCTCTTCGAAGCATAACACGAGGTTTTTGGAGTTCATGATGTCAAAAGCTCCAGGCTTGGTGTACATTGACTGCAACATGAACAAGAGGGTTTTATCGAACCACCAATCGAGCGTCAAAAAGATATCAAGAATTCCAGATCTGAAATCGAGTGCAGAGAAAAGCTGCGTGATGCTTGCCATAGTTGGCTGGCTATTGCGTTTGGCAGCGTCGCTTAGGTAATCTTGAACATTGAGGATGATTAAAAGCCAATTCAAATTGTTATTCCTGGCGGCATCGATTGATTTCAAGCATGCCAGTAATTGAGCACCCTTTGCATTAGCTTCTGGTAGGTTGTTGACAAAAGTGAGCGGGGTGATACCGCCATTAGAGTTGGTGAGACCTTGCGAGCCAGGAATAATGATCTCTGCCAAAATTAACGCAATACTTTTTTCAACATCTTCCGGTTTGACCTGGAGTAAAGATGGGAGGAGCTTCTCAGGCAATAAGTTTTCGGGGCCAACTTCGATCAAAAGTTCCTTGAAAGACATCTTTAATATGCTGCGAAAAAAAGACTGCACGGGAGGAATAGTCAGGTCAAAAGCTTTGAACTGGCCGATAGTTGAAACCTTGTGGAGAAAGGGGTAAGTGGGGGATCTCAAGATACAGTCGAGAAGAACGTGGCACCAGGATCTGTCTGAGGACGTGCTTCTTTCAATAACTAGAGCAGGGACTTTGGAGGCCGCTTCTTCAAAGAATTGTTTGACGGCAGCGGAATGTGGGTCAGCTATGCGTGAGACAAACGTGAACGCAAGAACTGGATCAACAGAAAAGTCTTTGATTAACTCGAAAAGATCGTCAGTTGGGTGAGCACCAAGGCAGTTGCTGAGTTCAGGAATAAAAAACTCGAGAAACGTGCAGTCGATAGCAAGATTATCAAGTTCGGCTTTAAAGATAAGTTCAACTGGTGAAAGCTCTGCCGATTTCGCCTTTGTATGCGCGTGCTGGTCTTTTACGACGGCAACAAGCTTGTTGTAGAAGTAGGAGTGCACAATGTGGTGCTTCCGTTCTGTGGAAAGAATGTACCTGATTTGGCGGTGATGCGAGGACCAGTTTTCTGCGGCAGCAGTAGCCAAAAGAATGGAAAGCTGGTTTAGAATGATCAGCACGTAAGGTGCGCTTTCGGCGATGCTCGCTTCGTGAACAAGAATTCGAGCAGGGTTCAACGGTTTCTCCTGCAAGAGCTGAGCAAGAGGGATTTCTTCAGTATTCAGGGGTGGTGTGCCCGAGGGGGTGGCGGCAATTTGCGAAGTCACTTTAGATAAAATTTCAGTGTCTGCGTGTTATATTCTTAGAATGCGTTCTGGCAACCAAGTCTTCAAAGTTCAGGATGTGAATCAAAGCGATGTCAGATCTAATCAGTAGTCTGGTCGCGTTTGGTTTCAACTGGATGAAAACTATGCCTTCGGTGTAGAAGTATTTGATGCGATCTGCGAAAATGTGTTAGTAAGATGTATTTGAGAATCTTCGAGACGTCCTGAAACGCTTTCAGTGTTTCGATCCAGAGAACAAAATAGAAGCTTCCGCAGAAACCTACATGTTTGAATTAGATCAACATCTGCTTTAAATATTTATGATTCGGGCCCTGTCTGGCGACTCGATACGGTGTTTATCCATTATGTATCTCGCGATATAGGGCCAAAGCCCAAGCAAATGCTCATACAAGAAAGGTGGAACCAAAACGGGCAAGCTGAAAGACGAATCAATATCTGAGAAATCCGGTAGACCCCAATATGTTTTCTAATGAATGAAGATATGATTTTACATACCAAGTAATAAGTATAACTGAAATCCACTGGTTGTTGAGTACTTAGTAGCACATACGCCATGCTCAAAAAATTCAGAGAGGAACGGTGGAGGCGCGGGTTACCCGGCTGTACACGACCCTGGACCTCTGTGGAATCGCTCATGCCATGACAGCGTTGAGAATGCGCGCCAAGTCAAGTCGGTGCAGTTGGGTCGGCTGCAAATTATATCCGGCCACTTTATGAAGTAGTTACTGATATCTTAATATAGACTTGTTTATATGATACTTACACTACCCCACAACTCAATGTCACGATATCTAAATCATGTTAGACTTCGACCACTCTCGCAATGTCACGCTTGAGATTTTCATCCTCCAAAATAACATACGCCCTCTTTAGCAACACCTTCAACGTTTCGTTTTCCATAGTGAGGTCTTCCGTCAGGAATCTAAGCAGTCCACCATCACTGAAAGAACTCTTTCTACTCTTATTCTTAAGGTGCCTATCCCATGACAAGCTCGTAGCATTCGAGTAAATCGACTCGTTGTCCTTCGCTGGCGAAAACAATGATCTGTTGCTATCGGAATGAAGAAAGCTCTCGGTACTAAGGTGAGAAGTAGCCGAATCAGTAGATATATCGCTTGGTGACCTGTTGGGCGCTATAGCAAAGCTCTTTAGCATGCCTAAAACAGACGAGCCGCTCCGTTTGTGCATATTCTTCTTTCTAGGGGTCACAATCACCTGTGGAACAACATCGTCTGTGTACTCCATGAAGAGCTGTTCATCCATCGAGAGGAGCATATCGCCGAAAAATGCTGTGGAATTGTTGATCACATTACCCCACTTGGACTCATTTAGCAAGTGCTGGTATACGACTTCTTCATCTCCTTCGCCGAAAGACATGAGAATTGGGCGATTGTAGATGAGAAGCCCCATCGAGATCTTGAAGATCCCGACTTTCCACCCTTCCATGAGGCAAAAGTCCACAATTCTGTTGTTCACGGTGAAATCCGGCGCATGTATCAAAGTAACTGATAACCACCATTGAAACAAAAACACTTTGTAGTCGCAGAATGTCGCTATATGCATCGCTAACTCCAGATCCACAGATTTAAAGATATTCAAAAACTCATCGTACCATTTGTCCAACGTGGACGACATTGTTGTAGGCACGAAAATCGCACGTAGTTCAGGCTCGCATTCCATGATCTTGCACAAAGAATGAAACGTCACCTCCTCATCTCTTAATTGATGGTATAGGGTGCCAACGAGAAAAAGAAGACCCTGGCAATAACCAAGATCCAAGTCATAATTTGCGTAAACGTTTAAAATCGTGAGCAAAGATTGCACCGTCTTCTCATCGCTGAAGAAACCCATTTGAGGGAAAGTGCGCGACAAATCTTTTTTGATCTGGTTAGAGATCTCCCGGTTGTAAGAGTGTTGAAAGTTATTGAACAAAACTCTGGCCTCATTCGGAACACCAGTAAGGTTTTTTTGATTCACCAATATCAACTTTTGCCATACAATGGGCCTGAGCTGGAAAGGAACGCCCTTTTGAAAAAAAGCGACTTTTGAGTAATTGGGTAGTGCTAAAATGGTTTTGTAGGGGTTCTCGAGGAAGGAGTTCCAATAGTCCAGCTCCACGCCTGGACGAAGACCTTTAGATGCACACTCAATGAACGAAGAGCAGCACAACGATGCGTCTTCTGATAGTTTTGCTCGACAGCTTGGACATAGCGTGACCTCATCAGAACTATAGTCGTACTCAGCAAAAATCTTGGACATTTCAGTTGTCAAGCACGATTTTTCAGCCGCCGAAGTGACCGAGAAGCGATTGAGATCAGCCTTGAGATCCAAATGGTTAAGCATGATATTGTTGGCCATTGGGGCCATTTCGGCGAGCGATTCCTCGAACTCCAACAAAGCCTCGGAGAACATGATGTTATGAATTGAAAAAAAGTCAAACTGTCCAAACACGCTTGTGACTTCTTTGACAGCGTTGTAGAATTTTTCAGCTTGGTATAGACAAGTAATGCACAGATCTTCGAAATATCTCACCTGTTGCTCTTCTTGCTGTTTAGGTACGGAAAGGTAATATCAGTATTGCGTTGGAAGGCCCTGGTCAGCAACGAAAAAAAAAAACTGACAATAAAGGGTTGGAAAGAAGTTCGTACGAACTCAAGAAAATAAGAAACGCCTCGCTGGGTAACAAAAGGAATGTGGTAAAAGAATTGAAGACGAAATGAGCGACTAGGGTTGGAATGGTTGATCGAAATAGGTACAGTTGAAAAATCACTTATGGGTGGTGAACGGCCAGTACCTTAATAGACTGCGACGGCTGACTGCGCAATCAAGTGCCTTGCTCGATAAGGAAGCTGGACCTGGTTGCAGGGGGGCCAGAAGCGCGTCTCGGCGGTTCGGATTATTCAGCCACGGAGGCAACAATAATGGAACATGTTCTTTGCAAAGAACTTTTTTTTTTCTTTTCCTTAACCTCCAAATATTTCAGCAACTTTTAGATTGAGCTGTTTTTTCTCAACCTCTTTATTAGTGTCTACTCGTTTGTTTCCTGTTGACTTGTGAAGGCCCTTGTCTGTTTATTGTGTCGTGCAGACAAGACCGTACCCCGATCAAACGCGACAACAGAAGCGGGAACAACAACAATGGTAGATTTTGTCTCAGGGGTGTTTAGAATTCAGCATGTTGCAAAATAAGAGCGCGGGGTATTGGCTCGTGTATGGGCCGATGTAACAGCTGTTGAAAACTTCTCCACATTACACTTTTGCAACTGTCTCCACTTCAGCTTTGCTCCACTTCAGCTTTGTTTTGCTTCAGCTTTGTTTTGCTTCAGCTTTGTTTTGCTTCAGCTTTGTTTTGCTTCAGCTTTGTTTTGCTTCAGCTAAGGTGTATGTTTATAGTCTCGTGAAAAGGCGCAGCCGCATGCTGCCTATCCTTCACGTTGTTAGATGTAACGCATTTGAATGGGGCCGAGTTTTCTTGTGGTTTACGCTTAAATTATCCTTTGAAAGCCAATAGTTTGTTCTCGCTCTTATTTCTTCTTATACTCCCTTCAGTCCCAATACTGGCGATCTAGGTACATTCACTAGTCATCGGAGACCGGTGTTCACTATGTAATTGCATTCACATGTTCTGACGCAGAGGAAGTCTTTGTGATTGACATGCAAGTTGAAAATTCAGAAACTGATTTGGGACTCCAATAACTTGTTGAATGAAAATTGGAAGCGTATGTTGAGCTCCTTCTTCAGGTAACTTTGTTACGTAACGTGCGAATAAAAAACTGTGTCTACTTTCCGACAGAGATAGGAACTGGTGCACGTTTAACGAGGAAATCGGCTGCGTTGAGTACGCGGGACAAGCATGACGATTAAATGGCCTCTGTTCGCTGTCGTGTAAGAACCTTTACTTCCGCTTGCGCTTCAAGTCATCGCTGGATTCTGCAGAAACACTAAATTTATTCAAAACAAGGGAAGAGCAAGAACGTGTAGAAAATTCGATAAAGAGGGCCAGTCTTTCAATTTCCTGAAAATGTTCGGCCCGGTTGTATCTTCATCTTTTTTTTTTTTTTTTTTTTTTTTTTTTTTTTTTTTTTTTCTTTGATTGGCCTCGCACTCTCCCCAAGTAAGAGAATTGGCACCGGTTGAACCTTTCCTGACATCTAGAACTCAAATATTATGAACTCCTGTGAATATACCGTAAATCGGATAAACCACAAGGCTATATTTATCATTCAGAAAAAGGGAATAAGAATAAATCCACCCACTGCCTTGTACTAAAAAATGGACATCTTGCTCTGTCCTTGCTACTTTTGTTTATACTATTTTATCCGGCGGTTGAAGTAAATGCGCCACCGCCAAAGCACAGGCATGCACTTACTATGCAAACTGTCAAATAATCCGGAGAGTCCGCGGGGAGGCCGTGGAGTCCCGTGGGGTGTATCAGCTAGATACAAAGGGAAGAATAGCAATACTTAACTGATTTTTATGGCCAAAAACAGGTTGATTGTTTTTGGAATTTGTTAGGGCAGAAATTATTTAGTCACTTCGGCATGACTCGAGGAAATTGCTGAGTTCGCCACTTATTTGCCTGATTCAACTGTTGCTGCTTAACAGCAATGATGACGCATGTAGGGAAGCGTAATTCCCAGTGATGTCAATAATGAAGCGGCGAAATCCTGCCGAAGACTTATTTTCAATCTTTTATGCAAGAATGTAATTTCGCTTAGTTTAGCATTAAAGGCTGATATATTCTTCCTTTTCTTCTCTATACTTTTATTTCTTCTTTCTCTGCAAACGATGGATTCCTCTTCGTCTTCAGGTGAAACTAAGCAAGGCACATCCATGGATCAGCCCAGCCAGCAACATTCTACAAATGAACAACCTGACTACTTTACGCGAGTAGGAATTGAAAAACCAGCGCCAGAAGAATACTTCGAAAACGCCAACACGAAGCCAAAACATTTGAAAAATGCAAAGCGGCCTAAACCAGTACGAAGAATTTCCACCACCGGTAGGGGTCGATTGTTGGAAGATGGGAGAAGGCTTCTTCGTGAAAAGGACTGTTACCAGAAACTTGGGTTTCGCTTCCCGAAATGGAAAAAGTGGATGATTCTCAGTGTAGTGTTTGCCGTCCAAGTTTCAATGAACTTCAACACCTCGATCTATCCTAGTGCCGTTCCTTTGATTTCAGAAGAGTATGGTATTGCCGAGCAAAAAGTGAGGGTCTCACAAATGGTGTTTTTAATTGCTTACGCTTTTGGGTGTGAGCTTTGGGCTCCATGGTCCGAGGAGTATGGAAGATGGCCCATAATGCAAGCTTCTTTGTTTTTGGTCAACATATGGCAAATTTTGGGTGGTCTTGCACCCAATTTTGCAGCGATAGTTGTTGCTAGAGGCCTCGGTGGTTTGTCTTCTGCCGGGGGTTCAGTGACATTAGGTATCACTGCTGATATGTGGGAAGCCAATGAACAAGGATATGCAGTCGCATTTGTGGTACTCTCGTCTGTTGGCGGCTCTGCTCTTGGTCCTATTTTTGGCGGGTTGTGTCAGGATCATCTTTCCTGGAGATGGAATTTCTGGATCCAGCTCATATTTGGCGGTGTGGTGCAGATCTCACATTTCTTCTTGGTTTCGGAGACTCGAGTGTCGATCTTGATTGACAGAGAGGCCAAAAGAAGGAGGAAGTCTGGCGAGATTGAAAACATATATGGTCCAGGAGAAATCAGCGAGAAAAAGCTCACCTTCAAGGAAATACTCGATATTTGGAAGCGTCCGTTTGTCATGTTCGTGAAAGAGCCCATTGTCTTATTTCTCTCGCTTCTCTCTGGGTTTTCCGACGCCTTGATTTTCATATGTATGGAGTCCTTCACTCTAGTATATCGGCAATGGGGATTTTCGGCCACAGCTTGCGGTCTTGCGTTTATTCCAGTCATGATCGGGTACTTTATTGCCTATGGTATCCATCTTCCTGATGTGGCCCGCCAACAACACCTCATCAAAACCCAAGGAGATGGATCGAGATATGCCGAGCGCCGGATGCTTCTATTGCTTTTCCTTGCACCCTTAGAGGCAATCGGATTGTTTGGTTTTGCGTGGACCAGCATGGGCCCCGACCATAACCCCTGGATTGCGCCCATGATCTTTACCGTGTTGATCGCAATTGCCAATTACAGTATTTATATGTCCACCATCGACTACATGGTGGCTGCCTATGGCCATTATTCGGCTTCGGCTACAGGTGGTAACGGCTTCGCTCGTGATTTCTTGGCAGGTATTGCGGCTATGTATGCCACTCCCATGTACAACAACATTGGCGATAAGTACCACTTGCAATGGGCCAGTACGCTTTTGGGATGCATTGCGTTGTTTGTCATGATACCGATTTATGTCTTCTACTGGAAAGGACCTCAAATTCGGGCGAAGTCGAAGTTTGCCCAGGTCTTGGCCGCAGACAAACAGACGAACAAGGTGGAGTCAGAGGAGGAGGACAATTACAGCGAAAAGACGACAGCTTAGTGACACCCGAAAGGCCATTTCCCGCCGCCGCTTATGTAGACTGACGAGGATTTCCCTCTTCCTATTCTGAGATATCACGGCGATATTATTTAAGTACAAGTGAGCAAGCTTAGAAAAAAATTAATTAAAAAAAACTATTTGATATTTAATATTGGATATTGGTGGATGGGAGGATATTGATGTTATACCTATCAAGGTGTTCTGTGATTTATACCGATCATGGTGTTCTGTGATTTATACCGATCATGGTTTGTAAGCTCTTCTAAACCATCCAGTTTCCTAACATCTGGTAGCGCAGCGATATTTTTTTGATCTGATGATGGTGAATGGACATAGGATTAACTTCCCTATGCCAATTGCTTGACAGTAGGGGAATGCTGCTAGCTCAGAAAGAGCTAGGAAGCCTTCAGCATTCACGGAAGCGCTTGGCCAAATTAATGGGAGCACTCAGGCTTGAAGAAAAGAAAAGAAAAAGAAGGAAGGAAATGGGGGCGGGGGTGCCCCCTTATATACACTGAAAATGCGCAATTTTTTCGTAGCCCCTCTTCGGGTGTGTGGTCGCGACTTCCCTATTAGGAAGCTCCACGGCAAGACAATCAAACTCACACCCGAGAGGTTACAGCACACGGGTCACCATCGCCCTAAATGTCGTTCTTCCTTTGTTACAATTTGCTCTCTTACAGCTTACCGTAAGACGCATCAAACATTCTTTCTTTCCCTTTTCAGTTGTTCAAGCCTTCTTCATATTTGAATGTTTCACAATTTGATGAAGGGTTGCCAGTAACTTTGAAGTGTGAATTAATTGGCCGAAAACTTTTACTCTGACTTGAAGATAGTGGTAGATACAAAGTAACCGAGTCAACTAGTGCCAGATTTCGTGAATATCTTTGGCGAAAATGCCCTCGATTTAGGAAAGTGGTGAATTTGATACAAACAATGAAACCACTTTTTCGGTTATGATATTTTCACGGGTTTTTACTAATGTATTAATCGAAAAAGAAAAGAAAAAATGCAATGCTCTGCGATTGAGGAAAGTGATTGGGCGAGAATACTTTTTTGACATTGTGGTAATGATGTTTCTATGTAGCTTCTTTTAGCGGAAAACGTTTTCTGAGGTACTGTAGAAGTTAACGATTTGATTCTTATATCCTATAAGCTTGTGTTCCTCAGAAAAAATTCTTGCAATTTCTAACCTGGTCTCTCCAATGAATGATCGTCACGACGACCGAAGGAGGTGATTATTCGCACGAACTGTATCCATTGTTGGCAGCGATTAGCGTTGATTCCGTTTTTTTTGGCTGCAGAGGCTATGATGAATATTATCATTAAAGTAAGTAGCTCTCCCAGAAAATGGGGCAGTCGAGGGATATCAGCCGCAAACTTTCGAAAAATCTCAACCATATTGAGGCTTTTGGCCTGAGTGTGTTTTTTCATGTCAGAACTCAGAATCAAGGCCGGGCCCTGAGTTTTAGAGTTATAAAAAAAATAAAAAATAAAAAAAACACTTCTTGGCATCGAGCCACATTTCCTTAAGTGGTGTATGCCCACTCTTGTCTCCGGCATCACTAAAAGTCATTGAATGAATCGTCAGCATTTTGTTAACGCAACGTTAATCCTCGATTGTTCTTTTACATGAAGTCTTCAATTTGTTTCCTGACTAAAAGTTCCTGAAGAATAAACGATGATGGGATTTACATAGATGAGTTCGAAATGCACGAAAAGGAGTTGATTGAACGATACCCTAACTAAAGGACAATAATTCTTTTAGATTCCACATTTTGCTACGTCGAACACCACAAATAGGCATGTTTTTAGATATTTGGGATATTTTGTGAGAATATTTGTGGTATTCTGCCCTTTGTCTGTTTCTATTGCTACGGTGGCTGCGAAGTATTGTAATTCATGAAAGCTTATTACAGCAAACTTAGTCAACTAAAAATGTAATACTTTTGTTATGAAAAGGGGCTGAATGCAGTACAACCGAGGTTATAGCCGGCCCTCGTGGACTCTTACGAGTCTTGGGAAGACTAATACAAGGCCCTACATCGATCAACAATTATTATAGTGAGTTCAGGCGCGAGGTTTTTTTTTCTTGAAAGAAACATCATATTACAGAATGTATCAACTCCTCGATCTTATGTCCATTCCAAGTTCGTAAAGAACCTGCCGGTTCTCTCGAGTTGGAAGTCCACCCACCTTATATACACTACCATTAACTCTCCGGTCCGAGGGGACCGACGTTCCCCGTCATCTCTCAGTTAAGGGGGCAGACTCAAGTTCTGTTATCGTAAGATGCGCTTGTTCGAATCACGCCGGAGTCATTTTTTGTCTTTTGCTGGAACATGTCAGGCTAGTTGGAAAAGATTAGGTAACATGGTACAATATTTCAATTTTTTTACGTCTAATTTTCGTGTTGCGCGAAGCCATCGCGCACTGACGAGGCCTACGCGGCTAGTAATGCGACCAATTTTGCGGCAATGAACGGCAGATCTTTCCCAATCTGAGAGATAGTCGTTTCTGTTTCTCACGACAAATGAATGTCCGTTTGAAGATAAAATGACTTGTGATTTTGAAAAAGAAGTCCTATTCTATTTATTGAATTGCACCCTATACGAGAATACCCAGAATATTTCCCTAGCAACAATCGCGCGCGAACAATGCGTTTGACGTGTTGGTTGGCAACTCTTCCCAATGCGGAATAGTTGTAAACACGGAGATCAGACTCAAAACCTCAATAACCTGTGCAGCATGTGTTCGAAAAGGTATCGCGTATGAAGGTCAAGGAGATCATATAGAGCATCAAAGAAAGTAAAACCGCAGCCTTAGGAAAACTGTGAGGCTGATTGGAGGATAAGCGAACATGTCTAATATAGCAGATGAATATGAGCCACTAGAAGTGATTGGGCGTGGCTCTTTTGGGACAGTAAGGAAGGTCCGTCAAAGGGAGACAGGTGAAATCCTTGTCCGAAAAGAAATAGAGTATACATCTATGAATAATCAGGAGAAAAACCATATAATATCCGAGTTGCGTATTCTACGGGAACTCAATCATCCCCACATTGTCAAATACTTACGTCATGATCACATTCCAGAGAAGAAAGCCATTCATATTTACCAGGAGTTCTGTGATGGTGGAGACTTGGGAAAGATAATATCGCGGTTCAAAAAGAACAAGGAGGCAATTCCTGAAGAATTCATATGGGAAGTACTTGTTCAGACACTTTTGGCTCTACACCGTTGTCATTATGGTATTGATGCCAGTAAAGTCAGTTTGTTTTCGGGCGCTAAAAAGGAAATCGAGCCTGCAGTGGACTCAGAAACTGTCATCATTCATCGGGATATAAAGCCAGAGAACATCTTTCTAATGGACCCAAAGAAGACAATTAAGTTGGGTGATTTTGGATTAGCAAAAATGCTCACATCACAAAATGACTTTGCAAAAACTTACGTGGGTACGCCCTACTACATGTCCCCCGAAGTTTTGATGGACAATCCTTACACACCAGTCTGCGACATATGGTCTTTGGGTTGTGTTTTGTTCGAGCTTTGCAATCTTCATCCACCTTTTCAGGCAAAAACACACCTTCAACTCCAAGCCAAAATCAGAAGTGGGGAGATTCCTGAGTTGTCTCCCGTTTACTCGCAACACCTTCGAACTATCATAAACGAGAGTATAACTGTCGACCCACAGTCGCGGCCATCATGCTACGAGCTTCTAAATTCCATTGCTGTGCGAATGTTCCGGAAAGAAATGGAGCTCAAAACCCTCAGCAGTACTTTAAATTCTTTCCAGGCACAATTAGTCATCAAAAGTAATGAGCTAAAGAAGCGCGAAATGATCATGAGAGATCTTGAAGATCGAAAATCCGAGTTAGAGAATTTGGAGAAACGCGAAGGTGCTCTTTTGACCTTGGAGAAAAGAGAAGAAGCTGTAAAAGGTTTGGAAGAGAGAGAGAAAGCAGTGGAACTTCTTGAAAGAAAGGCCCATGCACAGAAGCAGGAGATTGAACGGCAAATAACTTTCAAAAAGAAAGAGCTTGAAGAAGAGTATTTGATATCGCAAAGAAAACTTCAAAGACAGCGAGAAGACCTTGAAACCAAACTAATAGAAGATTTTGAAATGCGCAAGCGACTTATGGATCAGGAGGTAAAGGACATGCGCCTCTACTATCAAAGAGAATTCAAACATGTTGTCGAGCAGGAGGTGCAATCTCGATTAGCGGAGCTCATGATGCGAAAAAAGCCTAGTGCTCCTGATGTCGAAGTAGATTTACGAAGAAAAAAATCCGACTCATCCTCGACTTCCCTCGAGTACACGAACAGGGCTCTTCTGCCCAGCAAGCCGAAAGGGCCTCGGGAATTTATTGATCAATCCCCAAAACAATTATACCAGCACCAGTTCCAACATCAGCCACACTCCCAAGCGCAGTACTACCCTCCACAATCTAATTACAGCAATAACTCCCCGCAAGCAAGGCCACCACTCAAAATTCGCAACCTGGACGTTGATTCTCTACCCTCAAGGCCGACTGATGTGAACGGAAGGAAACGTATTACCGACGAATTCGAGAGGATGACTCTACAAAAGAGGAATACACCAGAGTTCGAGGATTACTACATGAGGCAAAACAATAGGTTTTGAACGATGTCATGACACTTTCACATATAACTAACTCAACGACTCAATCCATAAAAAGCCACGAAATTTATTCAGACCATTTGTTCTCAGTCAATGCCTCGTATGCTTCGATGTACTTGACTTTTGTTTGCTTGGCAATGTCTTCGTCCATTGCAACACCATCCTTACCGTTTAAGTTATTCGAAGTGAGCCAGTTACGCAAGAACTGCTTATCGTAAGAGTCTTGACTAGTGCCGATTTTGTAGTTAGATGCACTCCAGAAACGGGAAGAGTCTGGTGTCAAAACTTCGTCCACAAGTACAATATTGTCATTTTCATCCAAGCCAAATTCAAACTTTGTGTCGGCGATAATTATGCCTTTCTCACGTGCATAGTCCTTGGCCTTAGTATACAATTTGAGAGCAATAGCGGCGACTTTATCACATAGTTCTTTACCAACTATTTGTTCGGCCTGCTCTGGACTGATGTTCTCGTCATGCTCGCCTTGTTCAGCTTTAGTTGAAGGAGTGAAAATCGGCTGGGTGAATTCCTGGGACTCTTGCAAATCCTCTTGGTCGATCTTCAAACCATGCACGGTCTTCAGGCGCTTGTATTCTTTCCAAGCTGACCCAGTAATGTATCCACGTACGATCACTTCTAGCGGTATCAATTTCATTTTTTTCACAAGCAAGGAACGTCCCTCTAATTGCTCTTTGTATTTGGGATCAGATAATGCAGCAGGCAAGTGCTTAAAAAGATCCTTGCTTCCAGCAGGCAAGGCTAAGTGGTTAGGAACATCACTGGCCAAGAAATCAAACCAAAACTCGGATAATTGAGTGAGAATCTTCCCCTTGGCTGGGATTCCATTGGACATAATTACATCATAGGCAGAGATTCTGTCGGTTGCAACAAACAAGAGGGTTTTGGAGTCGACCTCGTAAATATCCCTAACTTTGCCTCGTGCAACAAGGGGTAATATTCCGTCAAGATTTGTGGAATGGAGTGACATTGTGGCGAAGTTCTTTATTACGATAACAAACGCTTCGGGCAGATGGTTCGAGATCAATGAACCACGCGTAATTAAGTAGAGGACGAGTCAAACTGACTGCGAGAACACCCGTGCATGCGAAAGCGCCTGAGTACTGCAAAAGATAACAAGGTTTTTTCCAATTTTCTGACTATTCATTCTTGTAGTAAAAGTCAAGGATACTGTGTCTTGGTTCAAGCAAGAAAACCCAAATATGGATTTAAATGGGCATAAGACCTTAAAATGATTGAGATGTCATAAGAATTAATAATCACGTGACTTGCGATTTCGGGCATGGCTGCAAAATGTATGAAAGAAGCTTGAGAAAAATACCCAAGATACAGCTCATCCGGATATTACATCGTATACAATATGGTAAGGGGTATTTTTTACTTTTAAATCTTTTTGAAAAGCAATCTCTATACTGCCCTGTCAGACTATAAAATCGAAGTTGAGGGTTAGTCCACTTGTTGAATTGTGTTTCATTGATCGTTTAGATGGGGAATTGGACACGTTCTTTACATAATTCTATATTCAACACTACAATGCGAGGACAATGAGACTCCTAGCATTGAATATAAGAGTTTAATCTAATTATCGGCGTTTAATCTTTTTCATAATGCACGTATTTGTTGTTCTGTTTTTTTTTCAAACTGTGTGATGACCTCCTTCTCCACACAAGATTCAATGCTGCTAAAAGATATTTTTTCCATCTCGAGAGTTTTGGCTTTTGAACTATCATGCTAGCACTTCACAATATTTCATTTTTTTCCGTTCTTCTCTCTTGGTGCCGTGTTTGATCTTTTGTGTCTCCGATTTCTGACCATCTCAAAGCCGTCGCTATCAATCTCGGGTATACTTCGTGAGGTACTAAGTAAAATCATAGATGAAGAGTTTTTTGACCCTATTTTCGCATTTTCTTGGGATGAAACTATGACCACCGTAAGCCCCAGGTCAATTTCCTCAGCCTTTTTTACTTTTGCATTTGCATTCGACTCTGTGTGGTTTGTACTTCTAATGTTGTGAACATGGTTCTTTTCTTCAAGTTCACTTATTTCCGTATCTCTGTTCTTGCACTCGCATCTACCTGCTTCCGGTCTTTGTTCACCACTAGCTTGCGTGCTTTTCAAAGCTGTTGGATTTTTCAGTGTTTCTCTTTCATCGGCCTCTTTGAAATTCTCGAGGTTGTTTTGTGATATGACGGTGGCGTTCTTTGGCTGCACCGATCTAAGGTCTAGGTCAGGTCTTCTGACAAAAGTTTGCTCTTCAGCGGTCCGCTCTTCTGATGTATCGTTCAAAGATGGTATAATACGTCTTTCCTTTGCTGGGGTTTTCTTTTTTGGTTCCTCTTTGTCCTTTTTTATACCAGAACTCATTAATTTGGTATTTGAAAGCACGCTTCTTGCTACCTCAGCATATGACATGCTTGTCACGTCTTTAGTGAATTGATGCGTGATAGGGTAGAGGTCGACAATTCGAGATACAGAAAACGTTTCCTGTTTGCGTACTGTTCCATTGATGCTTTTCCCTGAACCATTTTTTATGCTGCCAATGGTTCTTTCAATACAAGTGTTTTCTGTCTGCAATACTTTTGAAACGGAGTCTCTTGTTTCAGATTCCTTTTTCGTAACTTCCTTTTCGGTTATGTTACTTCTCGATCTTGTGTCCGAATTTTGACTCTTTCCCTTTTTTGCAGCTGAGTTGATAAGTGTTAATGAAGCAGATTTAGACAAAGAAGCTCTTGCTACATCACTATAAAGCACTGAACCGTTTGTCTTCTCTCTAAATTCTAGAGGGCTCACACTTAAAAGAGAAACACTCTTTTGTGAGGCCTCCTTAGAGATCAAGGTTGTGTCAACATTAACAAGGGTCTTAGTCAATCTAGGAAATTGGGCTGCCAAATATTTAGGACACTCCTGGTCACCTTTCGTTTTCTTTCTCTTTTGCTTGAGTTTCTTTTTTTTTATTTCGGCTTCCGCAATCTCGTTGGGTCTCGAGGTAGAGACATCCGAGGTGACATCAAGGTCGTCATTCGTTCCCCTCGCAGTCTCGGTCTCTTGGGAAGGTGAAGGATCTTCTTTCTTAAAATCAGTCATCGCCTTGGAAAAGCTCTCGGTGCTAATCCCCGGTTTTAGTGTTATTTTCATTCCTTTAGAACCAAATCGGGAAGAGAGAAACAGGTTTTGACTTTTGATAAGGGATGTCTGTCTAATGGGATTCAAGCAAAGACTCCCAGGACCCGAAAGAAGAAATCAAAGGGAGAGTAGAAAAGAAAGTTTAACAAAACTCCATTTTTAAGTTGGTTGATTGTTCTGCTCATTAAATACCAAATCTTTTCGGGAGTGAAAGCCATGCCATCATATCTTAAAGGTCGTGAGGGCTGGCATAATCAAATGCGGGGTTTCTCCCCGACCACATTTCGAGAAAAGCTAAATTTAAGATCATCAAAGTCCAAGAGCATTCTAAATGTTTCCTGCTTTGAGAGCAGTGTCTACGCTTTTTTTTTTTTTCATCCCAATGTTTTGTACGCTTCAAACTTGTGTTTCAAAACAAGCAGAAACACCCTCATCGCAAACTAAAATATACAATTAACTACATGAGGTGAAAAAGAAAAAAGTTAGAACTTTTAAACAGCGTGCTGAAAGTTCTGGAATAAAACAATTTCCGGTTTGTTGTCTTAGTCAGATGAATCTTGCAAAGAAAAAAAAAAATGCCTTCCTCCGTGTTAGCCTGGAAAGTGGCCAAGTAACAATAAATTGTTCTGCAAGGAGCACACGCATTTTTGACACCAATTCCTAATAGAAAATGGGTGCAAAAAAGAGCTGATCTGAATGAATGCGCGCTTGGGGCCTCGGAGGCTGAGGCTGATACCACAGTCCGAGGTCACGTGGAATGGTTTAATACTTCGAGCAACATTTTTGCAGATTGACCTTGAATTTTGAAAAATGTAATTAGCATACCCTTTGAGTGTCCGCATATAATGGCTACTAATATCACTTGGCACGAAAACTTGACTCATGACGAGCGTGCAGCCCTTAGAAAACAAAGAGGTGTGACAGTGTGGTTGACAGGGTTATCGGCAAGTGGAAAGTCCACTATTGCCTGTGCAATTGAGCAAGCGTTATTACAAAGGGGATTGAACGCCTACAGATTAGATGGTGATAATGTTCGGTTTGGCTTGAACAAAGATTTGGGCTTCTCGGAATCCGATCGAAACGAGAACATTAGAAGAATATCAGAAGTTGCCAAATTGTTCACCGACTCATGCACTGTCACTTTGACGTCTTTCATCAGCCCATACATTAAAGACAGACAGACTGCCAGAGAACTACACGTCAAAGATAACTTGCCTTTTGTTGAGGTGTATGTTGATGTTCCGGTCGAAATTGCTGAGCAAAGAGACCCCAAAGGCTTGTATAAAAAGGCCAGAGAGGGTATTATCAAAGAGTTCACTGGAATTTCTGCACCATATGAAGCTCCTGAGAGCCCGGAAGTGCACTTGAAAAACTATGACGGCCAAAGCGTTGAGGAGAGCGCTCAAAAAATCATCCAGTATTTGGAGGACAAAAAGTATATTTAGATGTACTATTTTAATACACAGCGTATTTTCATCTAGTCCTTGCGAGCGGTATATATCTCCTTTCTTTCTCTGTGACAACTATCGTTCCCTTGATCATCGGTAACTTGCTTGGGTGAATTGAAACGATACTAATCAAATCCAGAGTATGCACGTTGCGAACCACGGCAGTGAAGATCTCAAGGATTGGTCGCATGGTCTAGAAATTCGTACCACACCAAAACGATTACGGAAAACTTAAAGCACTCTTCGCTTGAGCGATCTAAGAAACTTCGATTTTGACTTTACTTCTTCAAACTATCCAATCTAGCTTGCAAGTCATCCTCATCGCTACCGCCCACAGCTTGTGCCACACGGTTGGGGGTAGCGGCCTCCACATTAATTTGGTTAGGCGTATCTTGTAGGCTCGTATTAAGGTCCACGCCAATCTCATCCAAGACCTTGGTGAGAATTTCGTCAGCTTGTTCGTCCTCGCCCAATCCATCCTCGTCCATTTCCATTGCGTCGTCTATCGCGTCATCCATGAACTCTTGCTTTTGGTCCATCATATCATTCTCCTTTGCAAATTCCTGAGCGATACGTGAAAGTTGCGGAAGATTCATCAGGCGGTTCATTCCCAGCAATAACCGTGTAGCGTCCCGCATGGAGGTTGCCATTTGTGTATTGCTTCTCACAGATTGTATCCGCAACAGTATCGCTTGTAATTGAGCTTTCATCAGATTAAATTTCACAATGTAATTTTTTGTTCGAATGAGATCCTTCGCCTGTATTTTTGCACTGGCGATCTGACCTTGCTTTGCAGATTTCTTGATCTCCAGCATGAGTTTCTTCTCTTGTTGCTGCAATTTGGTAGTCTCCCTGGCTAACTCCCTTTGCGTTTTTTCCAACGCCCGCTGGTTTTTCCGTAGCCTTTCTTGAGGCGTGAGTTTTTTCCCAAATGCCCATTCAAATAGCAGTGACATTCTTAAACGACTGTTGTTGGGATATGATCGTGCTTGTGAGTCGGTTATTGAGAAAAGCTTAATGGGCCTGGTTTCGTCGCCCCTTGATAAGGTTCGTCGTGCGACACTCATGAGTGCGCAAGAGAATCTAGATATTTACATGGATACTTTTGCCAAACTTATTTGATATCAATATGCGGAAAGTATTAAATTTGATGATTTCTTTGCTGACCTGTCAGATGAAAAGGCTCTCGTTACCCGTTGTTGGTGGCTCTCTCCTGGCGTAGCATGCCACTCGCCTCTGCGCTATCGTACTGATCGAGAATGCTGTACAATTTATGAACCACAAGGTCAGCATTATCCGTAGAAATATCCTCGATTCCGTACTGATAAATCGATACTACTCCAAGAATAGCCGCTGCAGCGCACGCAATCATCGCAATGTATCCTTTGCTTGTGAAACCTGGAGGCAAAGGTTTGACCTGCAAGTTCTCGCCCGTCAAATCAAGCCAAGCCGATTCAGAGTCTCCAAAATGACCTGCGGCATTTCCCTTCGTAGAAGCGCCGAGCGCGTGGCAAGCCTCAAGGTGTGACTTTGGCAAATGCCCTTGCTTCTGTTGAATTAACATGGGAGACTCGACTAAAGTAATAGCAAGGCCCTGCTCCAAGTGCCAGTCCACGTGGCAGTGGAAAAACCAAACACCAGGATTGTTAGCTCTGAATCGAAGCACCGCAAATCCATTGGCATTCACCATCACCGTGTCTCTCACCAATGGATGTTTTGGGAAACGTGTGTGATCTTCGTTTTGAGGATCGTAAACTTGCGGATTGTCGTCGTCATCAGTTCCGGCAGAACGTGAGACTACCTGAAACGTGTGGCCATGCAAGTGGAAGGGGTGCAACCCAGGGTCCATGTTATTGATCACAATTTCCACAATTTCACCGTCCTGTAGAAGAAAGGTATTGGTATTTGAGCCGTATATGACGGGGTTATTCGCATGCTCTCCACTAGACAAGACGCTGTAAAGAGTGGGAACCTTTGGCGGGGTATAAGATATTCCATTGAAGAACGCGTAGTTGACGCCATCGCCAAGATTGTTCATTGTGAAATTGAGCACGATTTGATAGTCTGGATCATCTAGTAAAACGGCTCTTTCTTTCGTGGTGAGCTTGAAATCATCGATGGGATTTAGTGTGCTAATGAGCTTCTCAAAGTGGTGCCCCCCATGAGCCAACAAATTTGGATGACGCGCATTCTCTGCGTAGTCTAGAAAGTTTGTAGATATAACTTTTAAATCATTTGGAAGCACATCGAGCATTGTTTGATCCATGACACTCACAAATCTGAAAGACTTCTGTTCCGGCTTTCGTTTGGTCTTGAGTAATACACCATACCTCTGAGCAACCGCAATGTAAAGTGAATCTACCGTAACGGGCTCAACGTAAACACCATCAACCTCAACAATGGTGAACTCATGGCCCTCGATGTACAAGTACTGGCTAACAAACATGCCCATATTCACTATGCGCAAGTAATATGTGGTGTCCGGCTCTACAAGCCACGAAACACCGCGTGATTCATTGAACAAGGTGTTCTGTGGAATGGGCTCTGCTCCAGTAGGATTATACCTTGATTGGAACAGCTTCATGATTTCCCCACTTTCCAAATGGTAATGATCGCCGACGCTTAGATACGCTTGCTCGTCAAACTTAAACGGGTAGTCTTGCTGTTCTTTTTCTTCCACAATGAACATGCCTCGGAGGCCATCGCTGTACTGAGATCCCAGATGCGAATGATACCAGTATGTTCCTGTTTGCCTTACGACAAAATCGTATATGAAGGTGTGATTTGGTGGAATCGGACACTGAGTCACGTGCTCGGGTCCATCCATGGAATTTGTGTTTTTCATGAACAATCCGTGAAAATGCAATGACGTATTGCGGTCACTCATTTGATTGTGAAGATGTATGATAACCCGGTCATCTTTTGCCACTCTTATCACCGGGTTTGGCCACTGACCGTTAATTCCGATCATCGACCTCTCGCGTTCGCCATCGGGATTAGCAGTCACGAGAGTGGTATTAAAAAAGAACTCGCGTGTTGCTGCATTCGCTGCTGTAAAAATACATAATAGCGCAAGAAACAAGGACTGTAGCATTTTTAAGCAAAAGTCCTAGATCAAAATTATAATACTCTTGTTGGTCTGTGATACGGACATGTATGAATGAAGTTCGCTTCTCGAACAGCTGCTGCTACTGTGCCTTGCGGACAAATTTTTGAGTTGCGCACACACAATCTAATTCATGTTTGATACTGCATCACAGGCTCGGGATTAACTATTTGCCGATCTGACAACGTTGATTAGGCGAACGACTTCAACTCAATTTCTTCATTCACGTAGCCATTTTCGCTCTCATCCAGATACTTCACCAAATTCTCTGTGGCAGTCCGTTGATCTTCACCTAGTTGCTCCCTCACAACCTGCTTAAAGCTGCTGCTCCTGCTATTCATGAGCATTGTCAACTTGTCATGCCAGTACTTCTTTTCCAAGATATCCCTTGCATCATAGCTTAAAATCAAAGGTAATAGTAAGCCAAACAATGAAGTGCACTTTTCCTCTGACTCGATCAAAGCAGACTGAGTGACTAAGAATAGAACTTCAAACTGAATTTGGATCTTCAGTGAATTGCTCGCGCCTTCTTCAAGGAGTGAATCGAAAATCAACCTAACCAAGTGTTTTGTGATTATTGTAGGGGTCTGGTTTTGTCCATTTGCTTTGCTAATGATGGACTTAATGGACTGTATGCTTGCCAAAGCCGAATCCTTCTCAGTAATTCCTGTAATTAATAGTTCAGCAAACGCAGATGCATCCTTTTCATCTAGAGCGATATCTCCTGCAGTGATTAAAATTATCATTGTGATCATGTAGTTCTTCTTGCTCAACCTCGGTGAGTAAAGCCCATTTTGGCTTAAAACGTCCATGAAAGATACAATCAAAGTTTTTTCAATGTCCCGTGCTTGTGATATGATCGTCTTCATGAAGGGCAAGACTGCACCAACTAACTCGTCATCGCCAAATTCGAAAATTTTGGAGATCAAATAGAGCATGCAAGAAAGTAAATCGACTTTCGAATCTTGCGAGAAGCTCTCAATCATCTGATCTAGAACAGCAAGTTGCTTGTTCACCATTTCGAGGTTGATTGAGTTTTTGCCCTTTTCAAGTATTGCCTTATTTGAAATATTGTCGGGATCAAAATCTTGCCGTAAGAATGGAAAGCTTTCGAAGAGGGGAAGCATTGCAACCCGGAGAAGTTCGAGAAATTTTTCGCTTGACGAACCCGGATGTCCAACAACCTTTATTAAAGAATGGAAGAAAATACTAATTGTTTCGACCACCTTGTATTTGATGTTCACATCAACTTCCATCAAAATTAATCGATCGAGAAGATCGACAACCTCTGCAAATACATCATCACTGAACAAAGATTCAGCAAGTTTAGGGGATTTGATGAGTTTGTTCACAGAGTCCAATACTTCGGAGACGTTTTGATTTTTGATTAGAGCCTCCGAACACTGGCAAAATATGACAAAGAAGAAGTTATTTTCCTCGTCCTGTAAAAAGTCTGCAACTGAAGAAGGATCTTTCTCGAGAATGATACTCAATACACCAACAAAGTTGATCCAGTATTCGTCGTAAAGCTTAAGTTCTCTGGAGTTTGACTGATTGTATTTGAGACTGGAAAGCTCTTTCAAAGCTAGGATCCAGAGGGAAGTCAACAACTTCGAATATTTGGTCAAAATCTCGTCAAACTCAGATTCCATAGCTCCCTCCGCGTTATTGAAATTTATGCTGAGTTCGGCCCAGCAATTTAAAATTGCTAGCTGTATGGCCTTCCTTCCGTATTCTGCCATGGACTCCAAGTGCACAAATTTCAAATATTTGTTCGACGATAATTCCTCTAGTAGATAAATCATCGTTTTCAAAATTCTCTGCTTGGAATAAAAGTGTATACGAGGTAGATTAATGAACTGTGACGATACATCAATTGCCTCGACGATGACACTTGCATCACTGTCGGAGCCGAAACAAGGTATTAAGGCACTTATTATCTGGGCTTGTTGTTGTTCAAGTATAGAGACACCAGGGTAAAGCGGGTCTTCCAATTGCCCAAATACCTCCAATGCAACTTTAAGAAGGTCCACCCCCTTCAACTTTATGCACACAATTGGGGAAGTAGTACCCAAGAACGAGATACGCACAATCTCCTGGATTTTAGGCTCTAAATTGGCGACAGTCTTTGAATTCAGTTTGGCTTCAGCCAAGACTCTGATGAGCAAGTCGAAGATGAGCAGCCGGAAAGCCCAATTGATTGGCTGGTTTTTGTCATCCACCTCCCCCTCCTCGTCAACAATATTTTGTGCTTCTTCGTCAGCAAACTCTATGTTTGCATTCTTATTGGTCTTCTTATGTCTCTGTTGAAGAGGGAGTAGCTTTTGCTGGTAATTGACCTCCAAAAATTTTCCGACCAATTTGCGAGAGGACATATTGAAAAGCTGCGTGAGCCGGTGAAACCAGTGAGAGCCCAAATCTGGATCAAGCCAGTAGGAAATCAAAGTCTTGATCATTGAACAAGGTCGCAATTCCATCAGAATCCAAGCCAAATTGATACTGTTATTGTTAAAAGTCTGTACCCCGATTTTAGTCATTTCAACCAAGCTCAGAAGCGCCGACAAGTATACTTTATGGCTCGTAGTGAGCGGAAAGATGCTATTTGTATTCACCGAGGTTGGCCCCACAATGCCAACTCCAGTTTTTACATTAGCTTGTACCATAGTCAAAGCGAACTCATTAAACCATTCAATAAATCCTTCGGTTAATGCAGGGTCAAATATGACCAATTCTTGGCAAGCTTCCAAAACAGTGGTGATCGCAGATTGAAGCTCTCTCATGCTCGAGCACCCTATTCCATTGGCTGCGAGGTTCAACATTTGAAAGACCTTAGCTTTGAGCTCGTGTGGGCACTCCCGGATCCCCGGGCCAAGTGAAGTGATGCAGACTTTTATCAATTTTGCAACCATGCTTGTCATGCCGTATTTGTATCTCAAATTTGCATATGGACCAGAAGTGAAGGTGGTGTTTCTGTGACGCGAAACAAGAGATGAATATGACAATGTAATGACATCCTCGATCATCTTTTGATTTCCAAGCGGGCTTTGAAATATGATTTCTGCCGCATGCAAGCTGTATAGAGACATTACTGGATGTTCATCTCTCATCAACTGGGTAACAACATCATGGATTTCCAAGAATGACTGGTGGCAAAAGTGATAAATTTTTGCAAGGGAAAGAACACAGCGTCCTCTGGTATATGGTGAAGTGTCGCTCACAATCTTGGCAATAGTTGTGGCAATAAGCTCCTCTGATTTGGCTTTGGGAAGCAAATGTGCTGCCAATCCAGCCAGGTCGGTACATATTGTAACCAACGCAATATTCTCTCCATCGATCAAATCGAGAATTTCCAATACAAGTTTAACTAAGTCAGCATTGAGGCTTAGGTTCATCTGAACGTAATGATTTAGTAAACCGTGAAGACAAACGCTCACGTTGACGGAGAGTGCCTTTTTTCTCATAGGGTCCACATTTTTGGATGTGAGGGACGATCTTAGTTGCTCAAGAAGTGAGAATTGGATTTTGTAGCTCAATCCCGGGAAAATAAGCTGAAAAAGTTCAATGGAAAGATCAACAAGCGAAGTAGTCAAATTAACAGAGTCGGCGTGGCGCATCGAATATCTGTGCAAGATGAAGACTGACGCATCGTAATTCACACTGTGAGAAGAAGACAGGTTCGACATCGACTCTAAATCATCACACCAATTAAGAGTATCTGAAGTACTTGAGCCCTCAGAGCAAGACTTCGTGAAATTCGAGGGCATCTCAAACATGGCTTCACCGGACTCTTGCCGGGGTTCGTTCATGTAACAGAGCCGATCAACTTGCGCAGTATGAGATTCAAACTTGCTTGTAACTCCAAAATTGTAATTGAATTCTTCTTCGAGAAAGAACATGTCAGACTCTAGGGCAGCTAATCTTGATGTGTTGGCCTTTCCTTTCACATTTTTTCCCTTCTCTTTCGTTTGCTCGCCTGAGGTATTTCTTGAAAATAATTTGGCATCTGAAAATATTCTGATCAACAGAACAACTAGGCTCGAGTTAACATCCCCTTTAAGAGAAGAGGCAACTTTGATGAATCCTTGCATCACTAGTTTTTTGTTGTATAGCACCAAGCCAATAAATTGGTTCTCAACGCACACTTGTTTGTTTTCCAGGTAACTCGAAAAAGGTACGTTATTGATCAAGTTCGGATCAAATTCGGAATCGTTGAATGCTTGCAGGTTAAATCCTGTCACGAGACCGAGATCTTCATATGTGCTTTCAAGAAACACGAGATACTTGTGTGATTTAACCAATAGAGACTGAAGCAGCTTCATGAGCTCAGGAGTTATTTCGACCGTGGATAGATAGTTCAAGAGACAAAGTAAACTGAAAGCTCTTAGTTTCAAGTTTTGAACAACATCGTTTAAATCACTCACCGTTGACTCCCCTGAAAAACCATTGCTGACAAATTGAGATGTCAAAAGATTTTTCCAGAATACAAAAAACTGAGACGAATTCAATTTCACAAATTCAGATTCGTGATAGAATGTTACCAATGAGGATAATATGATCCAGCAAGCCCCATTCCGAGTGGACTTAATTCCCGTGGAACTAGTGTGTTTCAAGTTTTGAGTACAGAAGCTTAGAAGCTTAGCCACCGTCGAATTCTGTAATAAAGTAATGTCTGCCTGTTTGATGACAGCCAGCAAGGCTAAGGAATATGACATTAGCCTCGTTATCGCCAGTTTGGTGATATTTCTATCTGTAGGTGAAGATGATGGCTCGCTTAAATGTTGGTTGTTGAACTCGCGGCTTACCAAAGAAAATATACTCAAACTCAAGTGATTGCTCTCAGACCGATTTATACTTGCATACCTGAGAAGACATTCCAAAGAGTAGTTCCGAATGTATTCAGAATCATTAGCAAGTAGTGCGAGTAACAAATCACTCATGTAGCTGTTCTTCTTTGTGGTGGACCTGTTCTCATCCTCATCAACACTTGCACTGTCAATTTCATCGCTCTCTTCTGCAATCTCATCATCGTCCTGTGCTTGAATAAGTGAATTAAAATCAACGCCGTAAGGTAAGAGGAACGAAATAATATTCAATACCAATTTGAGCTGATACGGATTGGTGTATAAGTTTATCTGGCCGCTCTCAAGCGTCTTCTTCTTGTTTTTCTTCAGTGACTTGAATTTGAACAAGATTGATTCACGCTTCTTTTCTCTACTAGAGCTCCTCGTGTCAGAAGAAGCAGATCGAGTCGACTCCTCTTGCGACGATGAGAAATGCCCCATTACATACCGAGCCAAAGTATCATGCGATTGAGAACCACTTTCGGTAATAAGAAAATCGAGAACTTTCGACCATTGTGATAGAGTTCGGATCCATGGGTCATTTTGAATGTGGAAAGGATCTTGAGCATCCACAAATTTGAGTAGAATTAAGTCCATGATTTTTGTGAGTGACCCAGCAAGAAAGTCCTTGTCCTGAAGCAGCTCAAGTTGGATGTAGAAAATGAAGGTTTCCACAATACCAATTTGCAACAAAAGAGTGTCACGATTTGCAGTAATAATGGACTCACTGTCGTGGCTTGTGAGAGCATTCAGTTCTCTCTTTCGTTCACTCGGGAGTTCATTATCCGAACCAATCCTATTCATTAAGGTTTCATCCCACAAATTCAAATCTGGCATAGGATAAAGATTAAGCAAGTAATCACAGGCATTGAATTTACCTGTCGCGACAAAACTGATGAACAAATTCGCAAGAAGGTCAACCATGGCATTACGTATCTCTGTGAACTGCGACTGCAAACACAATACAAATAGTTTTTCATGGGATGAGACAATGGACTGTTGAAACAAATGTTGCTGATTCATAATCGCCTCTGGTTTCAATTTGCTTCCTGAGTTGGACGATGCAGAAGTCTCTAGTAGTGTTTGATAATTAGATGAGGTTTGCAATATCAATAGGTCCTTGAAAACCTGAATATAATATGAGGCTGCAACAATACTCAATGTCTCGTTTGAATCATCCGTATTTGTTGCTTGTGTCCCCATAATAATGTTGCCACAATGTTGAGTAAGTGTCTTCAGCACAAGTTTCACTAACTTTAGTTGAAATTTCTCGTCGATGTCAGATTTGGAAGCAGCTTTAATTACCACATTGAGCAAATACACAAGGCTGCTATCTGTCATTGGGTCCCTTTTCAAAATCTTATATGTTTGCGTGGCGGCAAAGTTGATCAATGAAGCTGCTTGAAGCGGAAAGTTTTCCAAGATATCGGTTAAGACAGCGCACGCAGTTTGACCACGCATGGTTAAACTGCCATTTTCATTGACCGATAATTCACCTAGCAAGTTGTTTGCCAAATCATATACTTTGCTTGGGAGCTGGCCTAATACATAAACGAAATTTCGTGAAAGTACTTTCACTACGTTGAGAGATGCGTTCTCAGATTCGGGAGTGGCGGGGGATTCTGATGTAGCTTCTGTCTTCCCTTTCTTTTGATGCAAAATTTCGTCTTCTGAAGCTAGCATCTTCTTCAAGAGTCCGTCCAATACGGTCAAAATCGAGGCATAGTCGATGTCCTTTTCATCGGTTACATGTCCAGTTAAACGAAGGCTTAGGGTCGTTAAAAAGTTAAGAGTGGCCTCATTTGTATGGAGGTCCAGTCCGTTCATTTCTGTAATCATAATTCAGTCTGATCACTAATAGCAATTGAGATATTCGTATGTGCCTGACAGCTTGGAATGAAAGCTAGGGCAGGACTCAAGCAAATGAAGTTTACTTTTCGGAACCCTCACCAGTCACGTGGCCCTGGCGTTGTTATGCTTGACGTTTCAAAATTACGCACATGCCCCACTGCTGTCCAGACCTGTGCGAATAGATTTACGGTGTTATTTGAGAATTAATTGAATTCTACTAAAGGCTACCCATCAAAAAGCAAACTTAATTACTTCTTCGGCTGCATTTGCGCGACTTCGCTCTCATAATCACTCAATCATCTCATGACAAGAAACTTTTCATAACACTTCGTAGCTTGGATTTTCGTGATGGTTTTCTTCTGACCACTGAGCGATAGGCATCTTCAATCGGGCTATTTACCGTGCTCACTGACTTAAAGCGAGCAGGTAAATCCATAGTCTCATTATGCAAAGGTTTTAGATCATGCTTTTTAGAACCACCTTGGGTACCATTTGAATCTGAAATTGTGCGTCCGACGCTCCTGTTGGTAGAGCTCGGGCCTGATGGCAGCGTAGATATAGTCGTAGGCTCCCTGGCCTCCACTGTTGCCAGCGACTGTAGAGAAGTATTAAATTCTACAACTTTCTGTCGCAATATATCGGATTTTGAGCAAAGCTCTTGAAATCGCAGTAATGATTCCGAACGTGGTACCTTCAGCTGTCTATTTTGGGCAGATGGATCGGTGGCAAGCATCTCATTGATATCCAATACCGTGCTCTCAGCAAGCCCAAAATCACCGTAGGTACTGCTTCGTTTATCATGTGTAAGTCCTACCTGATGATGGCTTGCGGTATTGGTGAGATTAGAAATGGTGAGTCTATGTTGAGCGTTTGCCTGCTTTTCTAGCTCAAGGTCGTTCTCTAACATTGCCAACTTTTCGAGTAGCTCATTGTTAAACTGATTGGCAAGATGTAGTTTGTTTTCGAGCACACGGTCCTTTGATAGAAAGTCGTCATTCAGGATCTCCATCGCAACAAGTTTATGTTTAAGATCAGCAATCGTCTTCTCGTATATCGACTTGTTTTCTACCATCGAATTCAGTAACTCAGTGACCTCAGAGTTAAGAGAAATGATTCGCGAATTGAGGTTAGCTATAATTTTATCCTTATTCTGTAGCTGATTGACTAGTGTAGCCTTTTGAGATTCTAAGTCATGAAGTTCATCCTCTAGAGCTTGCTCGAGATCTTTGCTCGATTCTTGGAATTCGATTAGCTCCGCTTCCAACTCCAACATACGCTGGTGGACTTTTTCAAACTCATTGGTATTAATCCCCTGATGTGCATCATTCGCAAGCTGGATCATCCTAATCCCTGTTTCGTTTCAGGCTGATTTCATGTTTATGTAAATATTGCTTGTGCAGGTCAGGGATACGACGCTTTCGCGACGGGGTGTATCGTTGCAGGTGGTTGGTCGCGATTTAAAAATCATCATACGCACCAAGTTTGCAGGCTGAAAGCCCCAGAATTTACGCAATGGCATTATACAAATTACCTCCAGAGGCTGTATTCTTGTTGTTGCGCATCTCTTTCTGAGACACCCGAAGAGACTGCAGCAACAGCTGCGTTTGCTACCAGGGCTGCCTCATGTTCAGCATTTCCACTTTGATGAAAAGGTTTCGGCCGCAACTCTTCATATGAGCTCATAATATTTGAGGTGTTGTGTGTGCTTGAAGATGCCAGAACGCCCTCATCAACAGTGCTCTGGTACAACGAGTCAATGAGCTTTGTAATGACAGTTTGAAGAGGGAGATTCTTGTGATCTTTCATTGATGCTCTCATTTTTTCGAAAGCTACTCTGAAGTCAGCAGTCGTCCATAAGATCTTATTCTTTTCCTTGTGCATTTCATGATACATGTGAACAATGTAGTCCCAATCAATCGCATCTATCTCGGTAACGTTCGACTCTAACATTCTGTTCAACACCCATAATTTAATAGATGTGTCCATCATGGATATCCTCGAAAGAGATTCCCTTCGGAGAAGCTTGTTCCATTTGTAACGGCACTGAATTCGTGAGCGAACACCGTTCATCCTCTCGCTGACAATAGTCCAGTTTATTAAAATTGGTTTGTCATTTTGAGATTCATTTGTTATCATCTCCATGACAATGTTCTTGAGTGACTGCTCCTCTTCATCCGACCATTTGTTCATTACTCTGTTAGCTCCACACTTAATGTAGTTTCTCCATCTGTCCCTGCAGTCCTCTGGCATTCGGTTCATGGCCTCACCTATTTCTTTCCAGTTCGTAGCGGAAGTCTCGGTAAGCTTTTGTAAAAGCTCATCCTCGGCAGGTGTCCACTTCGCACGAACTTGGAATACGTGGTATTGTCTTCGGATGTGTTTGTAGACAGAAGCCTTGGAACGATAGGGTAGAACCTTTGTCACGGACTCCCAAAAATTATCCTTTGGCCTTTCAGAAGTCCATACACGGCGGCAAATGTCCATTCGGCTTAGGTGGTTGATTTGGCAGTATCCTCGCAAAAAATGCTCCATGATATTTATTTCAACTTGGGAAAATAGTCTGGGTTTGTGGTCACCCACGTCAGTCTGAGAATTATACCATGAGCATGCTTCATTAGATGCCTGTTCAATCAAACTTTCAAGAGACAGGCAGATATATTTTGACTCCTGGACCGATGTATCGTTGGCATTTGACGATACCTGCTGCGATTTTAGGGAGCGCTTTGGCTCACCCGACAGGCGTTTCTTACGGCTGCCTCCATTGGTTAAGGATGTTGCTGCTTGTGCTAATTGGTCGATAGCTGCAGAGTCACTTTCATCCAGATGACCCAGGCGCCGCTCGTGGTTGAGAGTCGCTTGAGACAATCTATTATGTGAGAAACCAGGTAGCGTAAGCTGCTTCGCCAATTCGCCGGCGCCCAATATAGCAGCATGTACAAGCTGATCATGCTCTGAGTGACCATCCAAGTCATCTAAGTCAGGATCAATCTCTTGACCCGAGTCATATGTTCTGCGCAGTTTTTTCTTGGGGCTTGAGCGCTCGAATCCAGCGGCAACTTCATCTTCTAGAAACTTGTCCCATTGGTATTCCGAAAGAATATCTTCTGGATTAAGCCTTGAGCGTTTTCGAGAATGATCGTCATCCTCTTGTGTCTCTCCGTCTGAGTGATTGTTACCAGTACCACTTAGCTCTTCTCCTCCATCTAGATTCCCTCCAACATATCTCATCACCGCAGCCTCAACTGCATCATTCAACAGTTGATTAGCTTTATCCATCAAATCACTTACTTCGGAATTCTCATTGGGGCCAACTTCCGTGTTGTTATTAGTACTATGGGCATCATTTGTTGCATGAGGTTCCAAATCAGTACGACCGAGCTGAGAACTCATATTCTCTGAGAATATTCCAGTAGGTGCTACTTTTGTCATCACCAGAATTGAGTTCGTTTTGTTTTCTGTCGATCTGGTATCTTGGTCTTCATTAGAAGACTGTTCAAATTCCTTATCAGTAATCTCACTGTGAGTTGGATCACCACTGCTGTTTTTATTTTCACCGAGCTGAAGAAGAGCGTGAGCTCCACCTATTTCCAGCTGATCTTCCATTTTATGTCTGCGAGAATGAAACCAGAGAGCGGAGATAACTTTCCACTAGCGTTCGGACACTTTTGCACTTTTTCTGTTTTTTTGCAACCACTTGCACTGTATTCGGTATCTGAGGGTTACCCGATTTTGAATCGTGAGTTTTCCTCGGTGTGAATGATGGCGTGGCGCTTGGTCGTAAATGTGGGACGCACTGCCGAGGGGAGTTCCCTCCGTTCCGTGAGCGCATCAGTTGCAGGACTTCGCTCTCCAGTATAGGATGCTTATGCGATGATGGAACATGGTAATTAAGTGTCAGGTAAAATCTTTACATCCATTCGATCTTTTGCTTCTTCTTTTTACTGCCTACACTTCCTCTATTGCTTCTGAAAATGATTCAGCTCAGGATGCTGACTATTGTTATTTTTTTCACAGCCTGTCTCTTCAGTGGTTACATTTACAGATTTTTAACTTTTGGGGAAATGTGGACTGCGCCGTTTAATTTAAAATTGCAGCCCACCTGACAAACTAATTTTGAAACTACAATTCCGACCTGCAAAAATATTTTAATTCCAGAAATTGAGGCAAAAGTATGAGAATTGGAAAAAAAATTCAGAAATATACTCAAAGTTTAACATAGATAGCAACTAAGGCATGGGTGTTTGAAAATGATCCAAGAAAATGCCTATCATTATTTCGTTCTCGGAGTGGTGGTGGCTCAGTGCTCACTATACACACATCCGGAGCCATCAGTCAAGACCCTTGCCCCTGTATTTTTTCTTTTCGATGTCTCAAAAGAAAATAAAGAGAAGATGACAAAGAAACGCTTGAAAGAAGCTACTCGTTACTTTAGTCAAGAACCAAGTCAACTATGCTAAATTAGAGAAAGCCTCCGTGAAATAATCAGAATCTGGTATGGTAATTCCTGCATGCGCAATAATATGTGCCATAGCTGTGCCTCAATTCCACTTACACTAAGAACAAACTGAACACAAACAACAATCGCTCGTTCCAACTTCGCTCTTGGAACGTCATATAAATACCTTTTATTTTCCATTAGGAATAGGGCTTCTCTGGCACCTGTATAAGAGATGCTAAATTACAACGATGACGAGCTATCGCTCTTGCAATTCTACCGCACCGGTGGCCTCGACCTGCCTGTGCCCAGCCTATCATCAGGAGCATTGATATCAGACACACAAACACTTGAAAGCTTATCGCCTCCCGACCAATATGATGCTCTCAATGAATTGCTATCAAAGGAAAATGCGCTAAATGGATACAAACACCCAGATCACGATTTCCGAGACCCTTTGAGCGGTGAAAATATCGCCAAAATACTCACAAAGAAAGGTATAGTGACTTCCGAGTCTGACCGACTGATAGAAAAGTTCTTAGTTTCATCTCGTGAATTCAATCCACAAGCTTATCTTTCAATTGTCCATGAAAATACCACCATTGAGCATTTAAATGCCTCATTATCCAAGCTAGATGCAGGGATTAGACACCAGACGTCCGAGTTGAAAGCTGTTATGGATGAGAATTTCGAAGACTTTCTTGCGTGTAAAAAAGCAATCGATGAAGTTCTAGTTTCCTTCCGTGACCTGAAGCTGAGGGCACAGAAGGAGGCTGAGAAGTCGAAGGTGTTCAATCCGTCTGCGAAACGGAACAAGGTTAAAAAGGACACGGGTGACACTCTTTTGTCTGAGCTTGAAGAGTCAATTAACAACTTGAACTTGTCTTCCTCGCTTATAATCAGGCCTATAATGGACCATAATGCCAGGGAGGCAAAGATAACAAAGCTTCTCGAATTTGTGCTGGCCAATCGCTTCATGTTCGATCTTCCCAACACCCTCATAGAGTACTTATCCCAGCATGACGATGATAGCTTTATCAACGACTATCAACGCTTTACGAAGGAGAAAGAAATCATCGAGGAACGCCAACAAAGGGCAATGAATAAAGCTATACAATCGGATGACGATTCGGCGGTAAGAGATCTCCAACAATTGCACACGCTACAAAACACCATTTTAAATAAGGTGGGCCTGGAAGTAATGAAGATTGCGCAAGAATACCGACAGAAATGTCTTCAGGACCTTCTCTCGACTGACCACGAAGTGAGCGAAAGGAGCACACACAAGCTGGCGCTGGACATCAAGTTTATCAGCCTTGTGGATAGATTACATCGAATGAGAATCGATGACTCTAATAGCGCCCCAATAAGTCACTTTCTCCGATCCCAAATATCAAAAATTGAAACCGATCTTCTCTACGAATGTGAAAAATTTGACTCCAGGTTTGCCCTGATGCGAAGCAAACTACAGGAATATATCACATCTCTTTCCGAACAACGTGAAGATGGCTCCTACGTGAGTCATATAGCTGAGAAGTTCGACAGCGTCCAAGAGTACTTTAAAGCCTCTTCTACGTATACTACGCTGGAAATAGACTCTGACCGCGTGAAGATTATTCTTGAGATCTTTGGAAATAACGAAAACTTGGACCTTTCCATTATCAATGAGACCTGGTTGGTTCTAACGAACTTCATCACTTACATTGAGAAATATTTCGAGGATTCTGTATCAAAATTCGTGAAGAATTATGTGCATTATTCGAGATCCGAAAACGAGTATGACATTGACAGCGATGGTCAACTTAGAGACACATTTTTCAAAATAGCCGGAAACGTGGTGAACAAGATCATGACTATTTTTGACTGCGGCAAACAGGCGGACCAGATGAAGGTCACCCCGTCTCAGTATGAAACATTTCTTCCATTTCATGCCAATTCGTTGTCTACCATTTTCTATTTGACTTCGATAACCAGAAGCTTCAGTTGCTCTCTCACGCAAATGGGTAATTACGCTGCTCAAATTGGTAATGTAACCAAGAGTCTAGACACCAACAAATATATCAAGAGCTTGAGAGAAACATCCGCCCTTTTTGACCAAAGAATTTTGGAGGCAATATGTGCTACCTGGGTGAATGATTGCTCACAATTTTTTGATCTTGAGAACTGGATCAAATATAACGATTTTGGCGACAGAAATATGAAAAATGTGATCTATACCAAAGCGATGCAGATAATCTACTATTATGAGATTTTTGTGTTGGAGAATGTGGCCAGGTTACTAATTCGGAAAAACGAACCGAGTAACGCAGATGTGCGAATAGTTTCTCCTTATCCCAGCAAAAGAATTCTTATAAGCTTGGAAATACAATTTATGAGGAGCATGAATGTTTTAGTTGATTCGAGTGTGAAGAAATTCATGGCAGAAAAAGCAGCCATAAGTGATGGCGGCATGGTTCAGTACGAGACAGAAAAGTGCATTTACAAGATTTTGACTATGAACAATTTCACAGCACTTGGGGAATTCATTTTTCCAAAGCTTCTCCAAAAGTTTGATGAGCTCTTTCAGAACACTTTGCTGAAGCAGACTTTAAAACTTTTTGCCGATTTGGACAAGGTAAAGATCACGATATTGGATGACATAAACGAGATTGAAAAGACCTGGATAGAGAGCAAAATTGATAAGCATTTCAATGCAGTCGAAAATCCAAAGTTTTACCGTGCCGTTGAAGTGGATCCATTCGTTTATGACTGCCTCTTGCATTTTGTGAAGCTCGTTCACGTGATGAAACCCATAACCGACACAAGCACATTTGTCGCCATTATTCAGCAACTCCAGAGTCACTTTTTGTCCAAGTTCTTGAGTTGCGTCCGTGTTGCTTCCGAGAAAGAAAAAGTCATCGTGCTGATATTAGCAAACGTTAAACTCGACCTCGATTTTTTTGTGGAGGTTTTCGAAGCCAGTGAAACTCTTAGGTTGGATGACTTCTGCTTAAACTTGGTGCAGATTATTCTTGCGCAGATTCAGAAGGTCGAGTCGCTTTTCAAAGATCTCCCGTACACGCCCCAGGATCTTGATCTGAGATTATACAAGGCGTTAGAATTCAGTCACAGCGAGTTCACGTGCTTTCTATAATGGCTGCGAAACAACCTAGATAAATGCATGAGGGTGTTCTCAAATCGCCGCGCAACATGTGCCGTCAAGCCTGGTGGACGGTATTTCTGAAATCATGATCAAGCCTTAGATACTTGATTTATGTTCTATCTCCACGGTATTTATCTTTTGCAGTAGAATAGGTTTTTACTTGAAGATTATCTACAGGCTTCTGGGTGCTGTGCGAACTGCGAAGGGTGTTTCTCAGTTTCAGCCATCTCATGTTCACCTTATAGTGCGAGTGTATTTCCTGGGATGCGCGACATCAGGGCCAACTACCGAATGCACATCTGTTTCACCCGGTATGGTCAGCGAGAGATTAAAGGCGATACATGAGAATGAGCTCCATGCCTTTGTCCAGATATCTCGTCAATATTATACTGACTGTGTTTCGGAGATAGGCTTGCCTGCAAAGTTCGAAGATGGTCTCATTGTCGTTGGTGCATCTCAAGCAAAGGCTTACGTTCAAGTCAGCATTAGAGCTTTGGAGAAGCATGAAGCCGTTCTTATAACTGGAAAAGGCCGGTTTCTCGGTAAAGCTGTAGCCGTTGCGGAGCAAGTGAAACAGCAGACAAAAGGGAGAATTGTGCAATTCAATAAAACAGATTTGCATTCATCGCTCATCAATCCCTCTTACAAAGCAAGCTCAAGTCTAAAGAATATACAGGTCTTTCTTGGAGATGACTTGTCCAGCTTAGACAATCTAGCCTCGCAACTGAGCGAGCACACAACTAGTGATATTTCACGGGAAATACGAGGCCACAAGGAGTATCAGGTGCCGTCCATTGCAATTTTTTTGGTAAGAGGGACGAAACAAACCGAGGGCAAGTTGTCAAATTGGTCAAAACAAGTGAAAGACTAGATTAAAGCGTATCTTTATGTGGCTTACCAACGCACTCGATAGATAATGGGACGTGATCAAATCTTCCCAAATCCTCACACGAGTAGAAGAGAGAACGAAGCTTCGGGCAGGCATTGTGTTTGAGACGTAAGGGATTGTCATATCTGTTGTCAATGGTAAATATTTGGACACTACAGGTCAAAAAAGGCCATGTTGACACGTTCCTGCAGACTGACACACGAATTATAGTCCTTACTGGAACAAAGTTAAACAAAACGCTCTATCATCACAAATGGCAAGATATATGTATCTGGAAACAATAAAGTAGAAGATTCATCTTTGACAAGTGTATCATCGTTATTTATGTTATGTATTTCTTGTCCAAACTCTCGAACTGCACACAGACATCAACCAATGGAGAGCAGGCATTCGCGAAGTATAATCGTAAGACTTGCGAAAAAACCATTCGATTAAGTCGGTTCCACATTCACTTCACTATCAACAATTCAATATGGCCATTGACCAAGAAACTTTCAAGTTCGAGACTCCTCAATTTGACCCAAGATTCCCTTACACCAACCAAACAAAGCACTGCGCGCAAAACTATGTGGACTATCATAAGTGTGTCGCCGTAAAAGGTGAAGATTTTGAGCCTTGTCAAATCTTCTTCAAGACGTTTACCTCATTGTGCCCAGTTGACTGGGTTGAGAAATGGAATGACCAGAGAGAAGCGGGAAAATTTCCCATCAAGATTGACCAAGAGTAAGTACATAATTGGCATAGCGAATCTACAATCATACGAATACAATATTTGTGACTCTACTTCAATAGTCTCAGGTAAACTTGAAGATTTTAGAGAAGGAAAAGAAATAAAAAAAAAGGCAGATCTGGATCAGAGCATGTAGTTTTCTATGCCCGTGAGGAGCTTGCTTCGGAGGTTGTTCCTTAATCACACCAGCCTACATCCACAGAAATAGGCAAGTGCAAATCTTGTGATCACCAAAACTCGTCTTCGACCCAATTTTCATTACGAAACTCATTACTGCTTGCTCTAAGATTCTCCTCGGTGAACATATCAGCGTAAGGGTCCGCATTGAGGAGTTTTTGCAGCTGACGAAATCTGGCTTCTTCTTTGCTCCGCTGTTCTAGATTCCGCGCCTCATCCCGCTGTTGCCTGTCCCACTCGCGTAGCACTTCCTCTTGTCCCTTCACAAACTGGTCGATCGTAATTTCGGTTTTGGTGCGGTTGAGCTTGTTAATAATACTATTATCCCTCTTGGAGACATGCACACGCTTTATTTTTTGAGGATTTACGAAGGCAACCGTGCCTATGTCCATCAGACCATCGCTCCTCAAATTATCCACCGGGGTGTAGATGACGGTTATGTTGTCAAGTTTGTTCGCTTTTATTGAGTTTGTCTTCGTCAACTGTGCTATTTGCTCTAAAAGTGATTCCTCCAAATCAAGGTCTTCAAACTTTGTCTTCTGTTGCTTTTGATCCAACTGTAGATATAAATGCGCCGACGAATATTTATCCACATGGAACCAAAGGTTCTTAGGATGTGATTTATGGATCAAGGGATCGTTTTCGATTTTATCTCTACCCATGTAAATGGTGTGCTCTTTTGGAGACAAGTCATCGTAGTCGCTTTGACTGGAAACATGTGCTTTGAAGTAGTAAACCATTATGAAGGGTCGGTGGGTTGGTATGCTGAAGGATGGTCTATTAAGCGGTCTGCCGCTTTGATGCACTGATGCGGAGACCTTGCACTGCGGCAGTGGGTGTTCTCGCCGGAAAGTTCAAGCAGTTATATTAAAAAAATTCGAGACTAGAAGGATTGTTAGGTGTATATCATATTCGTATGTTCAACAACGTTGACGTCTAAAGGAGGAGAATGAAAGAAACCCCAACAACAGGCAAGAAAATCCTTTTGCGAGATGCGGCGCTCACTGCCGTCATTGGCGATTGACTGGGACTTCTGGAAAATGTTGAAACCTTGAGCTCTGATATTTTCTTAGGTTCAGCTTTCACTTCTGATTGTATTCGAGCATGTGGCGGTACCAAATGGACACTTTTTGATCGAGAAGTTGTCGGGGTTGAGGCGTGTAAAGTGCCAGAATCATCGGTAGGGGTTAGACATGGAACTCGATTGCAAGATGAGTCTTTCCCACTGCTCACTTTGCTTGAATCATTGCGATGTATCTTATATCTTTCTTCATTGGTTTTTTGCTGATCTTTCGCGATTTCCCAGTGTGACGAATCTATTACCTTTGGAAATGGCTGTTCCAGAAATAAGGTTGCAACTGGAACTGTCTCACTGGGCCTCCGTAAATCTTCATTCAGATCGCTCTTCAAATCGACATGCTTAACATCTGCCTGATGCTTGGCAAACAATACAGACTCTTGCCGTTCTACCGAAGTCGAATTATTGCTCTTCATGGACTCGCCGACAATGGGTTTGAGATTCTCAGTCAGGCCAAAAGCTTTCGCATCAGACGTTTTGTTGGAAAAGTTTTTGCCACCATTAAACAAATTGCTATTTTCCAAGAATGATTCCTCTGTTTTTGGTATTGCTCCACCTGTCGCAACTAATGACAAATACCCAAGTTTGCCTATCAACCTGGAGTCAATATTTTCTGAAATTTCGATACTGTGAATGGGATCAAAATTTTGAATGCCGGGATTTTGATGAATACTCGTTGCGACATTACTCGAAATTGAGCTATTCAGAAGTGCAACTAGTTGATTCAAAGATCCAACTTCATTTGAAGAATTAGCATATCGGCCAAAGTTGGCGTGATGGATCTTCACATTTTCAAGCGGCTGACCTGCAGAGATTTTTTGAGTTGGTACAGGATTCGATTCAGGAGCAGAGGAACGACTGTTGTATACGTGATTGATAGTATTTGCCGTGTTTGTGCCTCTTGATTGTGGTGTGTTCGAGTTGTCATGTACAGGTACCTGCGCAAGTTGACCATTCTTCAACCGGTCGCCATCTTGACTCAACTTTCGATGTGGTGAGTTGTTCTGTGGTAGACTGTCGCTTTCTCCAAGCAATGACTCAAAATTCCACTCTTCAATCTCTTCAGTGCTCATCATTGTATCTTCTTTTGTTATTGCATCAGAATCGCTACTATCTTCCACAATGTCGGCATCTGGATCAAAGTCCCATTCCTCGATGTTCTCGTCATGGAGTGTGGTTATAAATGGCTCAACGTCATCGTCGTCACCATCCTGGTACTGAGAAAGCATCCCATCAAACTTCTTTAGATCACCCTTCACGTAAAGTGACTCAATGTCGGAAGAAGATGCATCATATTCAGAGTCATATCCCAGTGATTCGGTGAGCACATCCTCGTCACTGTTTTCGACGGTCGTGTATATGAGATCTGCATCTGAGTATTGAAGAGAAAACGCCTCATTTTTTTTTGAAGCATTCGGTCGATATTCAACTTCTTCCACATCTTCACCTTCTGTGAAATGAAGTTTTAGATGATGGGCAGGAATACTTTTGAGGTACCAAGCGGGCTCTAATGTTATTCCTTCAACTTTTATCTCGTCACTGTCCATTTCATCAACTGAAATTTCTTTTTGGTTTCGGGAGTTTACGTGGATGACTTGCAATGGCTTCCCCCAAGGCTTGAGTAATTTGTACTCATCAATAAAGAAGTCATCCTCAAACTCAGTGTTTTCTGCCCCATCCACTGGGCGAATAGTGAGGGAAAATCCAGCTCCTATTTGGTTTTCAGATTTGCACCCGCTCAAAAATCGAGGATCCGTATGAAGGACAGGTTTCGGTTCAGCATCGCTGTACCCGAAATCTATTTGGAATACATGTTGTTTCAAATCCTGGGTGAAGTCACTGTACGGCTCTTTGAACTGGAAATCCAAAAAAGTTTTCTGGTCAGGTGACGAAAGATGCACTATCTTCAAAGGGTAATACAAGCCTCCATGAAGCAAAACTGAGAATTTTTGATTTCGTGAAGCTCGAATATCGAGCGATGTTCCCACAGTCACTTCCGGGCTATTAGTACATCGTTTGCTTGCACCTACTTGCAAAGTTGCCTCCGATGAGGCACGTAATGAAAACACGTGCAAGCCTGTGTACCTCGCCAAAAAATATCCCTGTAGTTCTGTTGTAACTTGTCTGGACGCATGAGAATACAATGATACTGTCTCTCTTTTCGCATTTGGTTGCAATTCAAGTGGGGACCCGCTGGGAGGTCCAATAACTGTGAAAGCATAGAGGCACCGCACGTATAAAGAAAAAATCAATACTAATATCATAATAAGTGTGGGGATTGATGTATTGAAAATAACTCTACATTCGAGAAAATGGGATTTCACCGCCTTTAAAAGTCATTTGTCGCTCAATTGGTCTCAAGCCCGCAAAATGTTCAGTGCGATTCGGCCTTCAATTATCCATTCTTTGAGTCACGCATGAACTTTGGTGCCTTATTGTTCTTTGATCTAAACGAGAAATAAGTGACCATTGAGACTCAAATCCCAAAAAAAAGCCTATGGTTTACGAAGAGAGAAGAAAGGACTTGCAAGCCAGCTTTACTTATTCATGTCTCTTGCACGCAATTCTGCCAAATGAATGCATTCACTCACGTTTGGCGGCGCGATATCTTCGAAAGCCGAAGCCAATTTTTATACCGCATTCAAGTAAGTTGAAATTATTTATCTCCGCCGGTTTTCATCAGATTATGAAATATTTCGGCGTATTATAATATTGTGAAACGATCTTCACCGAACTTTTTTGGACAAGTCATTAGGAGTTTCTACCAAAATAGGAAAGTGGAAATTTTGGTTGGGATGAATTTGTCCAATTTAAGCGAATACACGATGAATACTAGCGAATAGACAGCCAACAAGCCAGTTCATTGTATGAACTGAGCTCATTAAGAATAAGTGAATAAGCGTAAATTTGCCGCGACAATAGTAAGGGTTAAGGTCTTGAAGGTGTCCACTTAGCGTATACTAAAGCCTATTAAGCCTATTGTTTGTTCGCATTGTTCACCTTGCCAGACCTTTAGCCAGCCAATTACTAAGATAGCCGACTCGACCTTCATTAGGTCAGTGTTCAGGTCCATGTCAATCTTTCGACACGGGCTTGAATCGACACACAGAAAAAAACTTTACTTCCAATTTTTCTCTGTTTTACTACGAGCATATCAGAATGTCAGAATAGTGAGTAAGTATGAACATCCTTTCTCGGGTCTTCTCAAACCTATCGAAAGCATAAATACCACAGCATTATCAAGACAGCGAAGAAGATACAATAAGTATCTGTAGGCTTTTTGGATTTTTCATTAACTTTCTGGATAAACTCGAAGAGTGTTAAGTTTCAAGCACCAGTTCAAATTAAATTATTCTGTAGAGATTGTGTCCAATTCTGGTCAAATTGTTCTTTTCTGTTAGGAAACGTACCAGGGCTCTTGACGAGCCGGGTCCATTTCGTAACATTTTACAAGATACCAAATTGGAAGACCACCACCGACTTTGCAAGTTGTTACAAAAAACCATGACCATGAAGATATATATTTTTTTTGATTTAAGTAAAAACAAAATTTCTCGCGAACAGGCCCGATGACTGTTTCTCTCATAAGCGAATCATGGCTTACGAGGCATCCGCGGAATGATTTGGTTTTCGGGTTTGCACATTTGTACGAAACGCAGGGGCTGATGACACTCATCACTAAATACTGCCCTCATAATCACTGTAATTCTACGAAGAGGTTTTGTAGGCATTCAAGAATGCGTCAATAATTCAGAATAGTGGATGGTCACACAGCAAGATGTACGGGGCAAATTAAGAAAAAAAAAAAGAAATGAAGCCGCCATTCCCCATACACTTTCCTGAGTGCCCCTAAAATCGAGACAGGCTAAAGAAAACTCCACCTATTTTTGGCAAGGAAGACACAAGTGTTGGTCTTAATCGTCGTAGGATTGCACCCCCACTTCCTGCAAGTAGTGGTGTACGCTAATCACACGGTACATGTGATACATTGGTCCATCAAAAGAATGGCGCAAGAAAACGCAAGGGCAGAAGCTAAACAAGGGGTAAGTACGGTTATCCGAGGTCAGTTTTGCCATGACAGAGTTTCTTTGGTTGCCATGAAAAACGCATGTCCCAACTGTTTAGCTTGCTTCCAGCCTACAAAGATATTCTTTTTACTTGGGCGAGAAAAAAAATTGAGCCCGACCGCACTTTGTGTAAAGTAGTTCTCAAGGTAACCTTGATTCTAATCATGAAAACTACTATCATCTGGGTGCTCACTTGCCTTCGTATGCCTCTTCAATGAAAAAATTCAAATTTTGCACACTGAATACAAAATAGAATAGGATGCAGTACTGTTTGAGATCTGAGACAGTTCTCCTGATAAGCTCGCGAGTGCTAAGCTGACGCGCGAAATGACAAACTTTGGGCTGGTAGCAACGACGAACTACAGGCACAGGCAGCATGTTCTTCTATAGGCCGCCATGACAGCTCCAGCCAATTTTGCACTAGCAAAACCATGGGCACTAAGCTCTTACTCTGGGCATCGCAAGTAAAACTTGACAGCCACTGTATTTGCGTCACATTCCAACGATGAAATAAAGCGTACCTGAACTTTCTGTGAAGCGATAAAGAGTAGAAAGCGCACCGATTGTTTCTTTTCTTTGCGCCTAGCCTCCCCCAAGCCTTGTTGAAGCACTGCCCCTGCATCAGTGGATAATCTTCTGAGCAACATTTAGACGGGTGAGAACCAATGTGTAGGGGAGATACTCAAAAGATTGTCTTGGTCCACATTTAAATTCGATTATAAATTAATAAGAGACCATGTTCCATGTTTGTAAAATTTTTCACTTCATAATCTCCAAGCTGCTATGAAATCTTTCACTTTCGCTTTATCTGCGGTGGCCTCCTTTAACGCTGCTACTGCATCTGTATTTGCTTGGTCTAATAGTTCCGCGGTCGTTACCGAAGTGACTAAGACTGGATACACTACCTACTGCCCCGAGCCAACCGTGATTACTGTTACTACATGTAGCGACGGTAAGTGCGCTCCCGAGACCATCACTGCTTCTGAAGCGACCACGATAACCATCACTGGCGAGTGTGTTGTTCAAACAACTCTCACCCCCGGTTCGCCTTCAACTACAGAGGAAGTTACAACATTAACTGGAAACGTTATTACAACCGATGTTACGGTGACTGGCTTCACGACTTACTGTCCCGAGTCCACTGTCTTCACACTTACCACTTGCAGTAACCACAGATGTGCTCCTGAGGTCATAACAGCATCAGAGGCGACAACATTCACCTTTACTGGGGAGTGTGTTATCCCGACGACCATCAACCCGATCACAGAAGTACGGACTGAAACAGCAACCGGTCAGGTGATTACTACAGAAGCGACGGTGACTGGATTCACGACATATTGTAGTGAATCTACGGCTTTCACAATTTCGACGTGTATTGATCATAGATGTGTACCGGCAATTATAACGGTATCGGAAGCTACATCTTTGACATTCACTGGCGAGTGTGTCGTCCCGACAACAATTACGCCTGGTGAACAAGTAAGCACACATGCCGAAACGGTGGGAACAACAGAAACAACCGTTCCTGGTTTCACAACTTATTGCCCATTACCCACAACCTTCACGATTTCTACATGCAACGGAGAGGAGTGTGCTCCATCTGTGGTTTCAGTTTCCGAGGCTACTACATTAAGCTTCACACAACCGGTCGTGGTTCCTACAGTTGTGACATCATCAAGTGTAGAAGGTACTACCGAAGTTACTCAGACCGGAGTTACTCAGACAGTTCCTGAGACAGTGGTGACAACCGAGGCAACTGTCACTGGGTTTACAACATACTGTCCGACATCGACTGTTCTCACGATTTC
>JAJMGV010000068.1:0-70468 GCA_030582695.1 [Candida] golubevii
CCGATGACAAGGGGTATTCAGAAATCAGATCAAGAGGTTGATCTCTTTTTGGGTAGAGGTTCTTTAACAGTGTAACCACTGGAGGGGAATTTCGTGCTTGGGCTTGTCTTGAGCGCCTGAAGTGAGGTTGCGATCTATTGCAGGTTTTTTCTATAGTTCTATAGTTTTTTGCGTTACTGTGCGGGGTGAGAGCTCGTCGCAGTGACATTCTGCAATATGATGTTTCTTTCAAAAAAAAAAAAAGAGGCAGATCACCTGCACACATCCCCCATGTTCTTAAAATAAACCTCCAGAACCAGAAATTCTGTAACCAGGCATGGGCCCGCGGGAATTTTCGTGTATACGACTTTTGGCCTCCTCTATAAATACCGTCGCATTCTCGTACTGGGGACTTTCGTCAACCGGAAAACATTATAGCTCAAACCAAGCTTCTTACTCCACCGCGTTTTGTGCAACCACATTGTTGCGTTCTTATCCAAGTGGGCTTGAGAATTCTGTATCACACGTATTAATCGTGTCACACAGTTTGCTAAGGATTAAGCCGAAGCGAGGAACCTTCTCTAAGCTGCAAGAAACAATTTCAACCTAACCTTCCGTTTTTGAAAATCCCTGTCATCAGTGGTTGATTATAACCTGTCCTCCACATCTTGAGTGCTTCACGGCACGGATTGCCAAGCCTTGGGAGCACTTGGAGAAGAGTCTCTCGCATCTCAGCGATCAAAAGCGAACGCTCTCTTCAACCGAGCCTGTTTTGCATTCGCAGTGCAGGCTTCCTATTCTTTTTTTTTTTCTTCTGTTTTTTGAGACCCTGAATCAAGTTCTGCACATTCTAAATAAACCGACGTCATAGAGGCGCACCGCGGTTCATCTCTCTTTTTTCGCATAGGACTAGTCGTCTTCAACGAAATTGAATCGTCTGAATTCACAAGTCTCATCCCAGCGCGACATACTTAAGATTAGGCGTTAGTCCTTCAACTTCAACCTTAGCCTCAGCTGCCTAGTGAGACATATTCTTGTTCCGGAATTTTTGTTCGTCTCGACAAGCAACTGATATCACACATACAAACCACCGCACACAAACCGAAATGTCCTATAACGGGAGAACGGTAAACCAGGTATTCAACCAAGATTTTATAATCGACAGCCGGTTCAAAATCACAAAGGAACTCGGACACGGCGCTTATGGAATTGTGTGCTCTGCACAATACGACGAAGGATCGGGGTCCACCAATGGCAATGTGGTAGCGATCAAGAAAATTACCAATATCTTCTCGAAGAAGATACTTTGCAAGCGGGCGCTTAGAGAAATCAAACTATTACAGTTTTTTAGAGGTCATAAGAACATTACTTGCTTGTATGATTTAGATATTGTTGTTGATCCGGCAACAGGCACGTTCAATGACATTTATCTTTACGAGGAGCTCATGGAGTGCGACATGCACCAAATCATTCGGTCGGGTCAGCCCCTTACAGATCTGCACTACCAACTGTTTATTTATCAAATACTTTGCGGCTTGAAGTACATACATAGCGCAGACGTACTTCACAGAGACTTGAAGCCTGGTAACTTGTTGGTTAATGTGGAATGTGACTTGAAAATCTGTGACTTCGGCTTGGCGCGTGGCTTTTCAGAAGATGCTGAACAGAACTTGGGATTCATGACAGAATATGTTGCCACCAGATGGTACAGAGCCCCTGAGATCATGCTTTCATTTTCGAACTACACTAAGGCTATCGACATTTGGTCTGTTGGGTGTATATTAGGGGAACTTCTTGGAGGAAAGCCTTTGTTTCGCGGAAAAGATTATGTTGATCAGTTGAATCAAATCTTGATGGTTTTAGGCACCCCCAAGGAGTCCGCCTTAACAAAGATTGGCTCTCCTAGAGCCCAAAACTATGTCAGATCTTTACCCATCATGAGAAAGATACACTATAAGGAGATACTTCCAAACGCCAATCCGTTGGCGCTCGATCTCTTGGAAAAAATGCTCGCTTTTGACCCTTTTGAAAGAATCACCGTCGAAGAAGCTCTTAACCACCCCTATCTATCAGTTTGGCATGATCCTTTGGATGAACCTGAAAGTAAGGTGAAGTTTGACTTTAAGACTTTTGAGACGGTTGATGACATTGAGTCAATGAGGAATTTGATAATCGAAGAGGTGAAGAGCTTTAGGGAGTTTGTAAGGAAACCTATTCACGAGCAAAAGAGAATTCTGCTTGAGACACAACGAGAACAAGAACAACAGCAGCAACGACAGGAGGAGTTGAATCAAGTAGAGCTTCATCGGCAAAGGGAGCTTGAAAGACACGAGCAATATCTCCAACAAGAGCAACAACAACATCAACATCAGCATCAGGCACAACTTCAGAAACATCACCAAGATCACCAAGATCACCATGATGAATATAATCAGTTTAGCCAACAACTACAGCAACAAGAACAACAAAATCATCACCAAACTCAACAACACCAATCACAGCAATATGGTATGATATCAAAGGCTACTCCAGACCGCGAATTCGATGATCATTTTACCGGGATGTATTCAGCCATAACACCTGGCTTGAATAGTGCAGGATTACTTACTGACCCAACCCAGTTACATAACGATGAGAACATGCTGCTTTATGACTCCATGCCAAAACCACAGGAACTAGAAGAATTTTCCATTATGGTTAATAAGGGGAACCCGGAGCTCTTTGAGCTAGAAGAAGAACTAGGATTTGGCATGGATGGAGGTGGATATCACAATCAACCTTAGCGCTATGCTTCAGTTTCATGCATTACGTGGTGATTCAAGGATGTCATCCAAACATAGTAAGCCATTTATACAATGTGAAGAAAATTCATAGACCAATTTTGTACCTGAAGATATCGCCGCTTTTACCATAAATCCAAAAATCACGAGAGTCGCAGTGATAGCCTGAGATCTGTCCACCATTTAAAAGACTCGATAAGTCCATTGTCAATAAAGGAACTTGTATAGAAGGCAAATGTTTATCATTGGTTATCTCGTGTATTACACAAGAGTACCGCCCCTTGAGTTCTTTCTTCTGTTTGGCATAATGCTTTCGTAATCTCATTTCGTACAAGGATCTGTAAAGTGAAAAAACGATTTGGAGATGTTCATCAGAGTTGTCTGGTGGCGGGGAAGCCGGTGAACTAGCGCTAAGCAAATTGCTTATGCCTATTTTGCTAACTGAGGAGTTGAGTTGGAAATCGTCGACACTAGTTAACGAGCGGTGTGATTTGTGCGTTCTTGTACCGTTTTGGGAAGCAGGAGGCATCGTTCGAGAGGATAACGCCAGCACGTGAGCTACTACTGGAGTCTCTGTAAAGTGTTGGGGGAGTCGTCTTGCATTTGTGGTGAAGTGACTTTTCTTCACCTTTGGAAGAGCCTTTTTATCAAAATCCCAGAAGTTCACTTTGCCATCGTTTCCACAGCTGATTAGGTTATAATTTCCTAGGAATGCATCATTTTGGTAAAAGTACTGGTCTTTGGTCACGAAACTAATACCCTTTACAATATTCAGGTGGCCCTTAAATCTGCTCACAATGGTGATATCTTTGATAGCCGGTGCGAAATATGCTTCTGAAGCTCCAGCTCTTGGTAAGTCAAAGTACGACGGCGAAGACAAATATCCGACATTGGATGCCAGCAGATGAGGGTTGGAAGAGTTGACACTGTTTAGAGTTCCACTTCTAGATCTGTGTTCTCTTACTCCACTTCCACAGTCTTTCCGTAAAAGGGCATTGACATTGTAATAGCTCATTTTAAAAATCTCCACGAGGTCGCCCTTACCACAGGAAACAAACAACTTGTTGTCAGGCGAGAAAGCAATGTCCCTGACGCCATCCTGAAAGTAGTTTGAGACAATGTCCGTCAAAATAGACAGATTGTAAAAAGCATTCAAGTTTCCAAAGTTTTGGCCATATGTTGCCACAAGGTCGACAAAACGGACAAGTCCATCTTCTGATGCGAACGCAACAATCATAGGACGGTGAGAATTGTTCAATGTGCACTCATGTGGGATTGTACTTGTGATGGCAGTTATTGGTTTGAGACTGATTTTGAAATGCCCTATAAGATATTCGGGAGAGAGACCGTCTGCCACGGAATTGTTACTTTTCAGCCAACCACTCAAGTCAAAAGTTTTGAAGTATGTTATGAAGCGATCACTTCCGACAACCGTTTTCAGATAAGGCCCTTCCAGCGATTTAGGAGCTCCATCTGGGTCTAATATGACGACTTCGCCTGTTGCATAACCAGCGAATATAAGCAAGGGATGCGAGGGGTGGCAAACAGCACAGAGCGAAGTTATAGCTTCGGTGCTTAATAAATCTGCGGATCCATTAGGATTGTGGTTTCCAAAGTCATCAAAGTAGCGAAAGGTTAGCGAGTTTAAGTTGACTATTAGAATATTGCCATTGTTCAAACCCATAATCACAAGCATGCCACTTGAAGTTGTGATCATGGAAGTTACTTGCAAATGACTTGCCAATTTCAACCTCAAGATGGGGCGCTCTATAACCTTTCGATATGGCATCGACAGAGAATGAATCAGTGAAGAGCTCGCACTAGAGGAACGGACTGAAGGCGCATTGGAAGCTTCTGGTTGAGGAAATAGTTGACTAGTCGACTGCACGACTGTTGTGCCCAAGAATTCGTTGTTCTGGCCAATCGCAAAAACATTAACCACGTTGACATTAACACTCACCAAGAGCTTGGCCGTGGTCAGAGAAGTCACATGTGAAAAGTATTGCTTTTGGTCGAAGTCGATGAGGGATGATATTATCTCTCGATCCTTCTTATGAGACTGTCCTTTGAGTGTAGAGGATGTGGTATCTCTATCCACTTCAGAAGGTAATGACTGCCAATGTGCGGCATGATGTGGCTCCGAAATACCGATGCGTAGTAGTTTGTTAATGCTGCTGGTCATTTTATTGAAAGAGTTTCTTAGCTCTGGCGCATACTGACCGGCAGAGCTAGTTTCGTTGTGCAAAGACATTATGGAGGAAAGACATCCTGGGTTTAATTGCAGTGAGTGGTAGGGGTCATGCAATAAAGGGTTCACATTTGCACCCACATGCTTTGTACCATCTTGCTTTTGATCACCGTTGTCGGCTACTAGCCTCTGAAAGAGGCTAGTATAATGAAGTGGTAACGGAACGTATGTTGTTGACTCGATATTTCGATGAAGATCTTGCTGGAATGGTGGCCGTGCAACGTTCAAGTAAGTGTGATCTAAGCGGGCTTTTACCGCCACTGATGCCTTAGGCCCCGTCAATGGCCAATTAAAATTCTCAATAGATTTCAAGTGACTTGCGCTCAAAATACTGTTTAGTGAAAAGTGGATGTTGTTGTCCAACACCGGGAGTCCAGGACAAACGGATGAGAGGAACACGGAGAGCGGCGTGGAGTGCTCCATAGACGGAGGAATTTCAGTCATAGTTGGTATACCTCTCAAAAAATTCAGAAATTACTTTGAATGATCAAGGATGCTGTTTTTGGTTACGATGGATGGGAGGCAAAGTTGAAGTCACAGTAAATTGATGATGCAAAAAAGAGGCAGTTTGTCTAGAGACGAACCTCGTGTTTAGACAGCGATTTGTTTCACTCGGTGCACTTGAGTTCCAACAGAATCGGATTAAAAGCTCAGGGAACGAATTGTTTGCATAGAAGTTTGATAATAACGATTGGGTCAGTCGAGATTGCCTTTCCTGGGGTAATGAGTATTCAAACTATACACTGATTAGCTTGAAGCGTACTGTGCCCTCTGCACAACGTTTCGCACTGGTGTGGGGCAAACAATACCGCTATGGTCTATGTAATATTTTGCAGCAAAGAGTCACAGCATCATGGTTTCGGCACAAAAATTCATCAATATACAAGTCTTTTTATTCATTGGCTTCACCTGAATTTTTTTTATTACTATTTGATAGAGGTGAACAAGGTGACTATCGAGGCCTAGCTTCTTTTTCGAAACATCAACCTTAATTTCACCGGCGTCACGTGCAAGGCCACCATGTGTCGCACCCAACTAAAAAGCTTCTGCACGTTTCATGATAAATTCCATCACAATGGTCTTCATTTCTTTCTCTTCAGGTTGAGTGGAAATCTGATTAACATTGAGCATCGAATACGGTTTCAATCGTTGAACTTGTGGTATCAGGCACCTTCAACAACCCGGAATGTGAAAAAGTGATGAGTTATCTCTTTCAAGCGTACTTAACTGCCCTTCATCACGCTACGACGGATAATCTCCAGGAAGCCCTCACAGACCAAAACTACAAGTCAACTATCAAGTTAGGTATCACTATCTGAATAAAAATCGACCTTACAAGAAACAAATATAAAACAAAGAACAAACCCAGGCGTTCAGCCCATTTTCGTTGAGCCCTGATCCTACGCGAAGTCATACTTCTTCATGAGCCTTCAAACATTACATTCTTTGAGGATATGGGATGAGCCAAATTTGATCACACTGCACAAACTGTCAAACTATCCTAAGAGCACAACTACAACATACCTTGCCATCATGGGCTTAAATGATCAATTTCAGAGTGGTTCCGCCAATGAGACTTGCATATAGCGGGGTCAGCTGGCTCTTTCTCCGCGCTGCAATGAACGCGACATTTGTCGGTGGCAAGGGTGTGCCCCTCCAGAAAATTTTTACCGCACTCTCCTCCAGAACCCCCTTGAATTCTAGCACCAGCTAACCCCAGCAACACCCAACTCTACTAGCAAATACCTGTTTATATTTGTTCTTTCGTCAAATTTGGAGTCAATTCTTTTTTGAGGAACCACTTTTGAGGATTGATCAGCTCGTTGAAAGGGACCTTGCTACTGGCTGTTTTCGTTGTGTTGTCGACATCGGCCACCCACCCGCGGAAGACGACATTTTTGCTTTGTCGTGGGGTGCGCGCATACACACACGACAAATTGACCTCGCTATCTGGAAGAATAGTGAAAGCACTGGAATTTGAGTCTTGCCCTGAACGCGTGAGTGACGGCCACCTAACGCCGGCTGGAATTTCCTTTTCTCGTCAATTGGTGCCTCGGCACTTTTGAAAATGGCAGTTCTTCCTTCAAAGGGCGCCGGTGCTGGGAAAGCCGCGGCTGGTGCGAGATTCCGGCAGCGGAAAATATCTGTCAAAATATCTTTGCCAATTTACAATGGTAATGAGATATCTGCAACAGATCAAGACCTCGAGCCTTCGCAGCTTCATCACTTAAATGCCTCTGCTCAACAATCTCGGGAGATACATACAGTGGAAACAGGCGTTGACAAGAATGAAGAGGACGAAGTACATCTACAACAAGTAATCAACGCGGCTCAGCGCGTCTTGCTTGGCGCCACAAAAGAAAGCGAAAAAGGAAAGGAACCTTCATCTGTATATATCCCTACTCCCGATGCTTCCAAGACTTGGCCGGATGCGAAGAAGTATTACTCTGACGAAGTGTTTGTTGAGCCCGAGTCATATATCAAGTTCAGTGCAACGGTAGAAGACACACTAGGAGTGGAATACAACATGGACGAGGAAGACGAGCAGTTTTTCAACGAAGTCTTGACAAAAACCTTCCCAAAACAAGACCTAAAAGAATCCAACGTGAACACCGAATCAGAAGCCACTAGGAAATGCAGCGTGCTCGAATTTGAAGCAGTCTGTGATAAATTCGAGAAGAAAATAGAAGAACGTCAGCCATTTCTTTCCATGGACCCGTCAAACATTCTTACCTTTGCAGAACTTAGCTCTTTGATCGTTGACGAATTTAAATCAAGTGCCACCTCAGATTTCTCAATCACGCAGACAGGCATAGATCAAAAATATATCTCAACCTCGACTCTCAAGGAAAAATTATCAAAAGAGCTAGGCTTTGAGCCGTTTGTGACTACATTCGATAAAAATCGTCTGTCGACAAATGATATCCGCTCAATTCCACAACTACTAAAGCTCTTTGGTGAGCCAATCTATGAGCATTGGAAAAAGAGAAAGATTACGCGTAAAGGGAAGCCAATTACTCCCACGCTCAAATTTGAGGACCCAAATGCGAACGAGAAAGAGAACGATAACGATCCTTACGTTTGTTTCAGAAGACGGGAATTTCGTCAGGCGAGAAAGACCAGAAGGGCAGATAATTTGGGCGCCGAAAGAATTCGAATGCTTCAAAAATCTTTGAAGCGCGCGAGGGATATTGTTTTCAATGTCTGCAAGAGAGAAATTCTCAAGCTTGAAAACTGGGAAATGGACCAGGAAATTTTCAAACTTCGCACGGAAGCTAAAGGCGTTAAAAGAACTGTTGGTATTAAAGGTGATGATCATCTCTTTTACCCTCATAAGCGGAAAAAGCCCATCAAAGTGTCTCAAGAAGAAGAGGAGGAAGTTGAAGCTTCGAAATCGAAGAAGGAAAAAAAGAAGCAGCAGGATACCTCTTCTTTCAGCCAATCAAAGGATGCTGGAAGTCTCAATGGGCAAACACAACTGGAGGCGTCATCCACACAGCCTTACGTCAAATTACCGCCCTCGAAAATTCCGGACATGGACTTGGTCACTGTTTCATTTGTGATAAATGAGAAGACTGAGGCAATCAAGAGGGCCGTGCTGGAAAAATTGAAGAAGCGGAATGAGCATGACAAGGGATTCGTGAACATTACCTATGATCCACACCAGCCGTTTTTCAACATTTCCACTAACAAAAGTCAGAGGGACATGGAGCTCAACCACATTCCGTACTCTTCAATTGCCTCCAGTCACTACCATCAATTTAATACTACAAACGTGATTGATGACAGCCTCGTAAAGTCTTTGGAAGATGGCACAAAACCCTACCAAAAAATGAAGTCATTTAGTGGTACTAGTGGTGAACTTATTCCATCCCGAAATTTTCCGCACCTCCAGTCTTTGCTCACAGATCATTTAAACAAGAGGCTTGTCGACTCGTCTAATTACGTCGCACAATTACTTTCAAACGTTGAGAAAAACGATTTCAGCTGTTATACGAATGGCTTTGAGAAACCGGAAGATGAAGACGTTGGTGACCCCGGTGAAGTTTCTGAACCTATTTTCAGATTGAGAAAAAGACTTGGCCGCGCTAATCGCACTTTCGTTGATCGACGCGGGCTCGTTTCAAGACCCAACGATGATATTCTAGAAGATTGGCTCACATGTGGGGAAAGCGATGGAGAAGGAAGAAGCGCGACAGAAAACGTTCCGAGTGAACAGGTAAGACGAAAGGATGTCTACCATAATGAACAAGATGCTGTTCTGCGTTTAGAGTCTAGGTGGAGATTTGATGATGATTATCCCGAATATGAGAGAGGCGTACGCCACCCATTTAGTTTGGACCCTTCGAACCTCAATTCTATCAGCGATGATACCCAATCAATCCGCTTTGGGTCAATGCTTCTTTCTAAGTCCTATGACTTGTTAAGAGAAAGTGCTCATCAGAGACAAATCATGATTCAGCAAGCCAAAATCAGGGTTTTGCAGCAGCACCAGCTTCAGAGGAATCAGCCACACAACTCACTGCAATCAGGATCAAACAGCTCACTGCAAATGGGTAGCAATGGTCACTCTGGTATCAATGTGGGGGTTAGAAATGTGAATGGAGGGGCTGGAGCAGGGCTCACAGCTAACAATCCATATCGAAAGATCACATCTCAAGGCGCTTATGCTGCCAACAAGAAAGTTGGCAATGGTGCGAGTAGAACTTTACCTACTCACAATTCTCTGCAGTTACTGGCCATGCCTTCAGCCAAGCAGCAATCGAGTCCGCAAAATCAACAAGCACAGAGCTCCAATATTCTTGCCCGGAAAAGGGCGCCAGCCATGGCCATGGCGCAACGGGCAGGGGGTGTCGCAGGCGCTTCAAAGAGTTCGCAACAAGCATTGAGCAATCCAAAAAGTGCAGGAGACTCCACAGCATCAAATCCCGGCCGCCTCTAGATGAGGTCGGTGTGTACCATACTAAACATTAACGATATAGAGCAAACTTGTGGCGCGCATTCTAAGCGAATCACACACATAAATACATAGTTACACCTATATATAAGCTAATCTTTAGCATTAGACAATTTTCCCAGGTCGGATTTTTCTTTTTTTTGTATACACTTATCATCAATGTCTAAGGTTATTGTTTTCGGCTCCCACGGAAAGGTGGGGCAAAAACTTGTGAAGCTTCTTTCCCAATCTGAAAAGTACCAAGCTACTGCAGTTGTTAGAAACGCAACGCAAGCCGATACAATTAAGAGTTTGAGCAGCGAGACAGCCAAAGTTGAGACCAAACAGCTCGATATGGGCGACAGTTCCGTTTCCGATCTTGTTAAAGCGATCAGTGGTCACAATGCGGTGGTGCTTACTGTAGGCTCTGCTGGAAAGGACTTGCTCAAAATCGATTTGGATGGTGTCGTGAAAACGTTCGAAGCCGCAGTTCAGGCCAAAGTTAGGAGATTGGTTTTGGTAAGTGCAATTTTCGCTAATGACAGAGAGTTTGGAGTGACTACTCCACTTAGAGATTATTACATTGCAAAACATTACGCCGATAGAGTGTTGCAAACTGAATTTAAGGACTCCTTGGACTTCACAATTTTGAGGCCAACCCATTTGAGTGATGGAGAAGGGACAGGAAAAATCTCCATTGTATCAGGAAAGCAAACCAGCGGAAAAATTGACAGACAAGATGTGGCACTGGCGATTTTCGAGGTTTTGGATAAGAAAGTCACCTTTGGCAGGGCTTACGATTTCGAATCAGGCGACTCTGACATCTCTTCCGAGAAGACTTGGGCCTAGGTATAATACATTTAGGCTTTACGCAAGGTACCGACACTAAATTAGTGGGCAACTAATTCAATTTTTTTTTTCTCTTCACTTTTTTGCCACATTAGTAATCAACGGTTTTGCATGATTGCTGAGGTTAGCTTGCGGTCCAAAAGGTGCGGTAGCACCGCGGGCTCGTAACATATCTACACCACTTTTTACTCGTCTTCTCAAGTAGCTCTAGCCACCTTGATTGTCTATAATTATCTATAAGCAAACTAGAACAATCCCTCAATTTCTCCCGCATCGTTCACTTCTACGTTCATATATCCGGCGTGGGTAGGCAAGCCAGGAATTGTCATGATCTCTGCCGCCAAGGCATACAAGTAGCCAGCGCCAGCACTGCATCTCACCTCTCGAATTGGAACGGTGAATCCAGAAGGGACTCCTTTCAAGCTGGGGTCGTGGGACAATGAGTATTGGGTCTTGGCAATGCAAATAGGCAACTTGTCGTATCCTTGACGAGTGTAGGTTTCGATCTGCTTCTTGGCCAATGGAGACAATTCGATGTCGGCTGCACCATACATCTTCGAGGCGATAGCGGTCAACTTCTCTTCCACAGAGTCCTCGACATTGTATAAAAACGTTTGTTCCGCAGCATCAGCCTGAAGAACTGCCTTAGATACGGCTTCCGCTAGCTGTAAAGCGCCGGATCCACCCTGAGCCCAATGGTTCGAAGGAACTGCGAAATCAGCTCCAGCTTTGAGAGCCTCCTCTTGAATCACACGGAGCTCGTTTTTGGTGTCCGTCTCAAACTCATTGATGGCAACGACGACAGGAACATTGTACTGCTTGATGTTGGCAATCTGCTTAGCCATATTGGCACATCCCGCCCTCAAGTATTCCAAGTTTTCAGTTGTGTATTCAGAAGGCAACTCTTGACCAGGTTTCACATCTGGTGCGCCTCCGTGCAACTTCAATGCTCGGGAAGTGGCCACCAAAACCACTGTATCGGGAGAAATTCCCAGAGCACGGCATTTGATGTTGAAAAAGCGCTCACCACCCATGGTGAAGTCAAATCCAGCTTCAGTGATGACAAACCCCTTTTTCCCATTATTTGTTGGATTAGAAGGGGAAGTCAACTTCAAGGCTAATCGGTCAGCAATAACAGAGGAGGCCCCGATGGAGATATTGGCGAAGGGCCCGGCGTGTACAAACACAGGTGTCCCCTCGAGCGTTTGCATCATGTTAGGCTTAATTGCGTCTTTCAAAAGAGCAGTTATAGCACCAGCACAGCCGACATCTTCAGCAGTGATGGCAACACCGGTGTCTTTCTGGGTTCCTACAACAAGGCGTCCAACTCTCTCTCTCAAGTCTTTGAGAGACGTAGACAACGCCAAGATAGCCATCAATTCGGAAGCAACAGTGATATCGAACCCAGAAACACGGGGAGGATATTTTGAGGCCTCATTCTTTCCCTGGCCGAGAGTAATTTCACGAACAAAACGGTCGTTACAGTCCACAACACGCTTGATTGTGATAGACTCGGGGTCAATGTTAAGCATGGCAAATTTTTCAATTTCTTCCTTGGTCAACTCGTCGGGATTCGTCTTGTTGATACCCAACTTCTCCAAGCGAGCCAACATTTGACGCGTGAACTTCCGCACACCCTTTTTGGCTGGAACTAACCTCTTGTAGAATCCACTGACAGTTTTGCTGGTGTGTTCGTGGAACATGCGGGTGTCAACAGCGGCACATAATAAGTTCTGAGCGGCAGATATAGCGTGAATATCACCAGTCAAGTGCATGTTAAACTCATCCATTGGAATCACCTGGGAGTATCCACCGCCAGCAGCTCCTCCTTTAACACCAAAAGTAGGGCCCATAGAGGGCTGACGTACGTTGGCAATCGAGTTGAAACCCAAATGAGCTCCGAGTGCCTGGGTCAATCCGATGGTAGTGGTGGACTTACCTTCGCCCAAAGGTGTGGGTGTGATTCCAGCAACCAAGACATAATGGCCACGCTCGGTGGATAGTCCTTCGACGTCTTCATCCAATCTATCAATCACAAGCTGTGGGTCAACCTTAGCTTTGTAATGTCCATAAGGCTCAAGCTCGCGCTCCAAAATACCAAGTTCTTGTGCAACCTTGGTGATCTTTTTTGGCTTTTGGGCACGAGAAATAGCGATGTCCAGAGGCACAGGAGTCAACGGTTTGAGAGGTAAGGGCTTGAATTGGTGGTCATGTGCCTTCTTGAAAGAATGAATAGCAGCATCGTAAACATTTGAGCAGAGCATCGCAACTGTCATTGGGCCCACTCCACCGGGAACTGGCGTAATAAACGATGCCTTATCAACAACATCATCGAAGTCTACATCACCCACAAGTCTCCTTCCGTTCTTGGCGCTTGGGTCATCTTTATAGTTAATGCCGACGTCAATGACAATGGCGCCCTCCTTGACCCAGTCACCTTTTACAAACTCGGGAATTCCCACAGCAGCCACAATAATATCGGCCTGACGAAGAATTGTGGGCAAATCCAACGTGTGACGATGACAAATGGTCACAGTACAATCCTCATTTCTCAACATTGCAGCGACTGGAGTTCCCACAATGTCTGAACGGCCAATGACTACAGCGTTTTTCCCACGTAACTGAATGCCAGTGGTCTTAATCAACTCCATGATACCATTGGGCGTACATGGCTTGAACATTGGCTTACCGCCTCTCTTGGAAAGCTCTCCAGCATTATAGCGGTCAAATCCGTCGACATCTTTTTCGGTAGAGACTGAGTTTGTCACCAACGTTTCGTCAATATGTTTGGGCAAAGGGAGCTGGATCAAGATTCCGTGTACTTTGGGGTCTTTGTTTAATCTGTCCACTTCTTCGAGCAAAGCTTCTTCGGTCAAATCGGCATCAAACTTCAAGAGATTAGATTTAATATTCGCCGATTTGGCAGCCTTAAGCTTCGAGCGAACATACGCTGACGAGTCTGGTCTATCACCAACTTGAATAATTGTGAGCTGTGGCTTGTAACGAAGGGAGTCAAAGTCCACTTCCGTATTTGATAAGGGTAATTCCAAAGCAGGAAATTGAGTCTTGTTATATTCAACAACCTTTTGGGCAATTTGCTGTTTTATCGTTTTGGCCAACTTAGTACCAGACACGATGTTGGCTTCAAGAAGCCGGCTGTGCGTGTGAAATCTCTTGATAGCTGACTGAAAAACCTTGGCACTCCGCAACATTTTTTAAAGTTATAGTGGGTTCAAGGTAAATCCGTGTCACGTATCAAATTTTTTGCAGGAATTCAGGTTTGCTCCTTTTTTTTTTCTTCGTTCAATTTTCTCAAATATTGTGCTCGTTTTGAATGGCAGCTCAAGAACGAAATTTGACGAGATGAGAAAGTCTTAAAAATTCACGTCTCGTTGTCAGAAGCTTAGATCTATATGCCGGATATCGATGAGTTGCCCTCAGCCAAAAATTGACTCAAATTCGCGTGGACAATTGCTTCATTTTTGCTGACGAGCATTTCCTACAAATAAAAAGAATCAACTTTTCATGCTTCACCTCCATCCGTTTTTGTGGATGTTGTATTTACAGTAGCATTCATTAGTTTCAACTTGAATTTGTAGCTGCAAATTCGCTGCAAGGTTTTTGTTTTTACCTTTGTCATTCGTATCGGCTCTAATCTCACAAGTCAAAAAGAATTACAGAAGATTTGCATGGCTTTTCATTATCTTCTACTATCTCTTTAATGAATTCAAAATGGCCAACCATTCGAAACTAGTTTAAAGCAATATAATTGGCGAACATGTCACATGAGAGGGCACCAAAAAAAAATTCCAGTCTTGATTTGAGACGGGATAGAGCCTAGTCGTCTTGTGTAAGTCTCTTAAAACTCAAAGCTTTTGATAACTTCACTAAATATACCTACTCGGGAGCCATAATCCTCGCATTTTCATCACTCCTTTCTGGCAAGTTACTTGATGCACTGAAACGCTCTTCATCGTTATGCTCGGTTGCATTGGGAACTGTCTCATCTGAATGTAAAATTGAGTTAGCGCTGGACTGTCCTGAAGTGACATCTGACTCGTGTAAGCTGTTTTCTGATGTTTTTGATCGCAATTGACTCAACATTGCCTGAGCTCGAAGCATGACAACGTCGTATTGCTCGTTGTTCCCGTCCTTTTTAAGGTGATCGATGCTTCTTCTCGTAGTCATTCTTCTTTTCAATGATTTGACGCTTTCGTACTCATTTGAGGATTTTTGTCGTCTTGTGGCCACTTCATTGTCAGCCTCCGCTAAGTTTTCAATTGAATAAGAATAAAGGGAGTTCAGACCAAGATAAGACTGCCCTTTTTGTGCCCGACGCAACTTCTGCTCTATGGGCATGGGTGATCGATATTTTAACCTGCAGAGTAAATCGTCAATTGATTCAGAAGTTCTTCCATTTTCATCGGTTTTGCCATCTGTGAAGTCTTCGGCTTCATATTCCTCATCTTCATCGTCCTCCTCATCTTCATCGTGTTCACGACTTGGTCTTGACAGGCTATCACCAGACTTATCCTCTCCCTTCTGACGCTTCTTTCTTCCTTGCCGATTCCTCTCATTATTTCTTTCTTTGAGAGCGTTTTCTTTGCGTTCTATAACCTGTTTCTTCCTCTCATAGATTCTCTCATCTTCCTCTTTCTGAACGTTCTCAGCGTGCACCTTCTTAAATTCAACAACGAAATTGGAGAACTTTGCGAAGAAAAAGTTCTTGCTATTGGAATCCATCGAGTTTTCTCCATAATGGTCCATTACTTCACAGTAAAGCGCAATGGTCTTGTCTTTTCTAGTGTCAACAAGAAAGACCTTTTGCTTCGCTTGTTCGAGAGGATTCTTAATCCGACTTAGAATGAGATCATCGGGATGAAATTGACCTTTCTCACTAAGATTTCCCTTCGTTATAGAGGTCGCAACATTCATGACATTCCTTTTGAATTCTTCGCAGTCAGCCTCCAATTGCTCCACTGATATTCTTTGAGTGTGATTTAGTATACTGAGCTCGTCCACGAAAGAACCGTATTCCGGAAAGTTGTTGCGAACAATTTTTTCCACATAATGCAAAAAGGTCATGGAGTTTGAGTCATCCTTCATGAATTTCAATCTTTGTAATATGTCGATCTTGAATCCCAAAGCTTGCTTGGATGAGTCATTCATAAAATTACCCACCGATCTTATGAGAGCTAACACCAACTTGAGATTTTCACTATCTTGGATACATTTTGCACCACGATGAATCGCATCCAACTTTTGGAGCAAGTCACTCGAGTCTTTCTTGAATGAATGCAAAACCAATAACGCACGAGATCTGGATTTCCAATAGTTCCTCATGTTGAATATTTCAAGGAAGATACGGTCTGCTCTCTCTAGCTCTTCTGAAGATTTGAGTGGCTTTCTCTCCGGGGCTGAGTAGTCCCGAGAGTAAGGCAAAAAGGCTCTTGTAACTGAATCGGGAATCTCGTTCAATGCATCACTATTAAAAAATTCCAAAACGCTTACATTTTCTGTAATTGATTCGTCACATCGGAGAATTTTGCTCATCAACTCTTCAACGCTTAGATTGCCGAACATATGCAAGTTGATTCCGAATTGTTGAGCCAAATCTCGGGGAAGAAGTGAAATCTTTTTACTTCTTTGCATGTCGGGGTTCTCAGTTTTAGTTTTGACCTTCACAACTGAATTCTTCGCAACGAATGCTTTCTCCAACTCTTCTAATATCCCCTTCAGATGCAATTCATCGATGATTTCTTTGTGAGGAACATTGCTCCAAAATGTGTTGTCAATATTATCAATCTTACTCCAGTGCATTTGTTTAAGCTTTGTCTTCGGTTTGATATGGCTCTCGAGTTTGACAGCTCCAGGGCTATCACAACTAAGCAGGTTCACGCTCCCGTGCTTAATGATCCTTCCTTCATTTGAGTCCCTGGAGGAATTTTTCCTGCTGTCAACAGAAGATAAAGGAGGAAGAGGTGGAGGAGGTGGTGGGGAAGTGGCGTCAACTTTAGAATCAGTTTTCCGTGTTAGTAATGATGGCAATGATGTGAGCGGGGGTGGGGGAGGTGGCGATGGATTTTTTGGCGATTTTCCCAGTGGTGACCCTAAGGATAGCATAGCAGGCAAAGGTGGAGGAGGTGGTGGAGGTCCTTTTGAAGATCCGCTATCGAGGCTCGCTGGTAATGGCGGAGGGGGTGGTGGTGGGGGCACAGGACAAGAAGAAGAAGCGCTCTCTGATAGACTGTCTGGTAGAAATTCTGCCTTTGTAGCACTTTGCTTTTCATTAGCAGCTGCCGAACCTTTATTCTCGTCGAGAGAAGAGTCTGGAAGAGATGACTTAGGAATATGAGACACAGTAGAAGAAAACCCATTGACAGGAGGCATGGGACCAGAATGCTTTCCAGAAGGTAGCAGTCTTCTCGATGCTTTATCGATAGTGCATAGCATGTCTTCATTTTGAACGCAGGGCGTCCTGTCCTGACTGGGAAGCCCACTGGAATATCCAGAGGATTGAAGGACATAATCTTGTGTAAAGTGGCTTTCGTCACATGCCTTAGCAGCGGTAGTTGACAGTTCTGCATTAGCCGTCGAGCCACTAAAGGTACCCCCTTTGACTAGCGCAGTCTGATAAGGGGGTCTTCTCTCAAGCACGCAGTCCCCGGAATCTTTTTCCTCATCGATATCCTGTCTTGAAGCACCATCTTGATTACCTGAAATAGTCGTCTGACCTTTAGTTTTGGGCTTCGCTATAGTCTTTTTGAGCTCTAGTTCATCCACTAACATGACGCCACCTAGAATTTTGCTGTTAGATGAGTTGTTGGGCACCTTTAGCTTCAACGCTCTTTGGAGCCTGTGATTCTCCTGCTTCAATCTTTGAATTTCAAGGTTTTGATCTGATGTTGATTCTAGAGTGATCCTTGTGTCCGAAGAGGAATGCAGGTCAACCTTTTGGATATCACGATACGTCTCTCGTTTTACTGAAGTGAGTTTTTCGACGGTCTTACGAAGGGAGGCTGCCTCCATCACGGCCCTTCTCGCTATATCATCTGTTTCCATCCGATCCATAAGCCTTTCAACGGACATCAAAAGTACAGAATCAGGGTCAAAATTGATGTTAGAATCAGAAATCGCGTGATCTAAAATTGCTTCAAGTAAAATGTAGATTTTTTGGACATCTCTTTGAGGCTTAGAGGACTCCAAACGAGACAATCTTTTGGTAATCATAGCGTAGCTTGAAGAAGTAGGTGTGCAGCTTTGACATGAACTATTCTGTTGAGGCCCCGGTCCAAGTTTGAGTTTTGAGTAAATATCACCGAGGGTATGCACTTCTTCATCGTCACCTTCGAAATCTCTTTCTTGATGCCTGCTTAAAACCTTCAAATAATCGTCGTTCTCGACATCCTCATATTGCTCAATCTGCTGATTGATGTTTTCATCTTTCATAGCACCGAGCTTGTTAAATATAATGGGCAACCTGGAGTCAGAAAGATCTTTTCGTGTATGTGCCCTGTCATTGACTTTCTGACCTTTCTGAATCATCATATTTATCAAAATCAATGTTGTAAGCACATAATTTTTAAACTTGGGTTCATTGCTCGACCGTTGGCCAGCAGTCAAATTGAAGTGCTGGTCTATCGCTGTTTCGAATACATTGAGCCATGGTTGATACCTGACAAAATCTCCCACGGAATCTTGAAGATAGACAAATCCGTCCATTATGTGCGGAAAGTAGTCATATCTAGAGCAATGGATAAGATACACCAATAGTTCTGTTACCAAAAGTCTGGTAGTGGAACTGGGGGAAAGAAGTGAATGCATAATTGAGCTAATCACCAAAAGGTCAGACTTCGTATAAGAAGATTTGGATGCCACCGAGAGCTCGTCATCGCTATCAACAAACAGTGGATCATCTGCATTGTTTTCTCTTCGGTCAGTGGAGACGAGCATTTTGAGACAGTGACAGATGTGTTGCTCCCGAATTATGTCGTCGTTCGACTTTATGCTTCTCTTATTGATTCGTTGTAAGATAACAGATAGAGCCGTGATACCCTGAGAGTCCTGGAATTCATAGAGCCAGCTCTTGCTTCCCTTACTCTCTAACTTTTTCACAAGCTTCCGGAATTCCCTCGTGGTTAATTTGTTCGCCATAATACGCGATACAAACCAGCTTGGGGAACCTTCTTTCAACTTCAGCTTTTTTGACAATGTACCAAGCGTTCCAGAGTCTGTGTTAGCATGATCCCCCGTGAAAGAGGAGCTGAAAGTTCGACCAAAAGAAATCTTCCGGGTGAGTTTAGATGATGCCTTTGCTGTCAGATCAGATGGCCTAACATCTGGAGAGACACCTGAATAATCCAGAACAGATTTCAAATGTGTCAGTGAAGATCCAGATAGCTGTGATGACAACTTTTGTAGATCAAAAAGTGGATTCGTTTCATTCTCGCTAAGAAGAAGCTCCCACTTACGCTTAGTAGACACATTCTGAAAGGATTGCAGCGGAAATACACGGGATGACAAAAGGTTTTTGAAAAGTGCATCCACAACGTCAGCAGGAGGTATTAAGTTCACGTTCGAGTTGACAACTTCAAAAGAATGTAGTGTGTTACTAGGCGTCGTATCCCTCTTTGACAACACAAATGCAGGGTTTGATGCATAGTCCTTCGGTGATCCGGATGGCTTGAGCTTCAAGCTTTCTGACGATGCATTCTTCGAAAAAGTGAGATATGGCGGACCCATGGTGCCCACTTCATTGGAAGGAGAGAGGACCCCTTGTTCTCGTGTCGCAGTATTTGGTTTCTGAGACTCTTGCTCCGAAACTTGACTGCTTTGCGTGACAAGCTTTGTGTAATGAGCCACTAGGCGACCATTTTTGGGATCTAGGGAGCTAAAGCTCGCGTCACTATCATATGCCGATGGTTCATACAAGCCCTGTATCTCTGGGCTAGGTAAATATACGTCTGATGGGCTGTTTGATTGGATGTTCGAAAGTCGCAGCGGCAACACTTGCGAGGGTGGTATATTGGCTCCAATTTGCCTCAAAAAAGGCTCCTCCGAGCTTTGGGAAGCTCTATTGTGTGAATTCTGACCAGAGAATGATCCTGAACCTGACGTAAGTGAAATGATAGATGGCCCGTGATGGGACAAAGACTTTCCCCTCGTTGGCTCCGTGGAATCTGTTACTGACTCGTAGCCAATAGCCTGAAATCCATCTTTTGCAGGATCTGATCTTGAATGAGGCGCTAGCGAGGATCGGGAGTTATGATGCCTCACTACTGGATCAGATGATGCTGACGCGACCGGCGTAGTTTTAGCACTCTTTCCAGTCATTTTTTTTAGTCCTTTGGTGAGGAAATTTTCATGTTTTGGGCGGGGATCTAGATCCGTTGCCAGGGCAGAGTTTTCCGCCATTTTCCAGTTGAAATTCCTTACTGGGGGTGGATTAGTTTGTGGTGAGACCGAAGTGAAACGACGTCTCGAATTGAACGACCCGCGAGATCGATGCTTTGTGTACAATACAAGCAGGTTGTAGGATAGCACCCCGCGTCTCGCCCAAACTGCACAGAACCCGGAGCTGATAAAGATCTAGTGAGTCGGGAAACGTGTGGAGCAAAGGTTCCGAAAGTAATGGCGTCTGATTTGGCTGATTGTGGGTTTAGGTAGTACAGCAATTTTCATACGTTAGTATCTACCAGGTTTTGTCTGGGTAAATCCTGGGAAGCGATATCCCCTTGCGCGTTCTGGACTCTGTTTCCAGCCGGTCTTGTTGCAGGCTTATTCCTGCCTCAAGCACTCGCTGGGCTTAGGCACACTTAGGCACATTGCGTTCACCTTGACCGGGAGATTATAAGTTCCAAAGTGGTATACCTTCATTGAAAATTGTAAGCAACAAAGTACAGAGAAGCCTTTCTTATTTGTTTGCTCCTTCCAAAGCTACAATGAGCAGCCATCATTACATCAAATAAATTCACATTTCAGAAACTCATAAGCTTAAAGGGTCTCACAAGCGGCTGAGGTGCAGTACAGCATGTATGCCTTACCCAGAAGAGCATATGCAATCAGATCTCAGATGAGGCCCGATGAAAAAAATTAAGGTGGACAGCTCTTTCTTGGCTTTTCTTTAAAGGCTTCGGACTTGATAGAAGAACTCATCGAAAACCATAGGTGTCTTTATCCTCTGACTGTACGTCGCACACATTGTGGCCAGGGAGACATGATACAAGGGGCTCAGGGCTGCAAACCGTCGAGCTATAACTAACTCGTCCTGGCACACGGGATAATAAAAATTGTGGTTTTGAGGTCTATCCAATTTTCGCAAGGATGAGTTCAACTTATCAAGCTATCAGTAACCCATATCAAACTCTTATCTTCGGCTCGTAAGCGAGGCAAAAATCGAAACGATGTTGAGCTACTCAGAAGGGTAGAGAGGTGTGTCTTTTTGTTTTCGCTGATCATCTTCCAGCTTGTGGAAAGTGCGCACGCAACTTTTCAATCGTCATGCCAATCATGTACTTTATAGCGATACATGAGGTACATAAGAGTCCGCGGACGAGACATTATTTGGTGGGGCCATGAGTGCCCCACCGCCCCATACTCTGCCTGGAGATTAACTACAATTTAGGAAAAGCCCAGAAATACTTGAGCATTACATAATGCAATACGATGATTTTCTTGTGGTTACCGTTTCGTTTTGATAAAGAGCTGACTGTATTTTAGTGTGGCCTCGATAGGAAAGGGCTTGTTCTATTGGCAGAGAATGCCGCAGTTCGCACTCATCTTGGCCCTAGACGTGTCGGACTTGTTGTTGTTTATGATTCTCGTGCCATCTGCCTCACAATTGAGGCGCGGGCGCGTTCATGAGGCCCCGTTTCCCAGGCCTCCAAAATCTCCTGCTCCTGCCCCGGCCCTAGCTTCTTACTATTTTGCTATTAGTCTGACATTTCGGGCCTTCACCTTGTTTCTTTTTTACTTCATTTTCTTCCTTTAACCTTCATTTGTGGAACCAGCCAAGATGTCTTCATACAAATCGAGGAAGCCGCCACCAAAGCAAAAACTGATTTCGAGTTTCTTTCTTCCGGTCTCAACACCGATCTCACACTCTGGGCCTATTGTCTCAAGGCCAGGAAAAAGCGATAAAACAACTGCGGCGGAAGCGGTACTCCGAACACCTGAAAAGGTTGTCAAGGCGCCCAGAACTCTGGCCTCTCATCTACAGAAACTGACCGCTCACACGGCATTCGACGAACCTGCTAGCTCCGATACTTCGTTTGTCTCTCCTGAGGTGGACAACTTTCGGAACCCAATCTTGAAAGGCCTTACCGGAAAATCGACCGGGCTGCCTACCAAGCCATCGACACTAGGAATTGACCAAGATATATTTGTCATTTCTGATGACGAAACGGACAAGGAAAACAAAAAGCCCTCAACTCAAGAGGCGAACATATCTCTAGTGAAACCTGTTCCAGCTCTCAAAAGGGCTGCAACATCTAATTTATTGGACTTCCTCAGCGGAAAACCAAAAAAAGTTCGTAAAGCTCCAGCAACAACATCTCCGCAACCGCTTCCTTCCGATCCGCAAGATGTTCATTTGAGTGAAGCACAACTTGCGATTATTGATGCAGTCAAGAGGGGTGATAATGTTTTTTTCACGGGATCTGCCGGCACAGGGAAGTCTGTTGTGTTAAGGGAGCTCGTAAAGGAGCTTTACCGCATTCATGGGGTGAATCGTGTTGGTGTCACTGCCTCTACAGGTTTGGCCGCTTGCAACATTAAGGGCCAAACACTTCATAAGTACTTGGGTATTGGTATTGGAACTGGGAAAGCCCTGGATATTTCCAAAAGAATAAAGAAGAATCCGACGTCGTTCAAAACGTGGAAATCCATGCGGGTGCTTCTCATAGATGAGATCCTGATGATTGATGGAAAGTTATTCACTAAGATTGATGAGATTGCAAAAATTATGAAGAATAACTCGTCTCCATTTGGTGGTGTTCAACTTGTCTGCTGTGGTGACTTTTATCAACTACCACCGGTCAATAAGGAAGGTGGAAGTCAATATTGCTTCAACAGTCCAGCCTGGAAAAGTGCTATGAAGCAAACAATGGTTCTCACAAAGGTTTTCCGGCAAGAAGGCGACAATCAGTTGATTGATATGCTCAATGCATTGAGAGAAGGTACGTTTTCGCAGGAGCTGTTGCATTTATTTCATCTGTTAAAAAGAAAGGTTCAATACACTGATGGTATAGAACCAACTGAATTATTTCCTACACGAAATGAGGTCAAACAAGCAAATGACATTAGATTGCAAGACTTGAAATCGGATGCCTTTACTTATACTGCAATCGATAACGACGACAGCCCCTATCTGAAAAAACAATTCGATAATTTGATGTGCGAGGAAAAATTGACGCTAAAGGTGGGTGCACAAGTCATGTACTTGAAAAACCACCCTGGTAATATTGTTGTTAATGGCTCGATTGGGAAAGTGATCGGCTTTTTGCCGGAGGAGATCTTTGCGAGGATGTTTCTTGCGTTCCATGCAGAAGACTTTGTGAACGTGCTGGATCAGTTCATCCAGATGATTGAGTTTCTCTGCAGCGCAGTTGGAACCAAGGTTCTACCAGACATTCTGAAAAGCATTTTTGACAGTTTTCCGTTGACTTGGAAGCAGATTTTGGGGCCCTTGGTGCGTGAAGCTTCGATAACTTCAAAAGCGCTGAGCTTACCCGTCGTAAATTTCAAGAGCAATGATCTGTCGACCGTCATACAAGTAAAGAGAGAAGAGTTTACGGTGGACGGTAACAAGAAAATTTCTTTCCAGGGTTCAACACCGAAATCATTGATAAGAGAGCAGATACCATTGGTGTTAGCTTGGGCTATGTCAATTCATAAGTCGCAAGGTCAGTCTATCGATCGCTTACGAGTTGATCTTCGTCGTACTTTCGAGAAGGGTCAAATTTATGTGGCCCTTTCGAGAGCTACGAATAAGGATCATCTAGAGGTATACAATTTTGACCATCGGCGAATAAGTGTGTCGGAAGAAGTGAGAGAGTTTTACAGATCCTTGAAAGCCGCAGGTGAATAAGTAACCGTGCCAAACTCGCAAAAGTGGCAATGGCGCCAATGGATCTGCTAAAAGAAATAATACAGCTGTATCGTGAAGATTGGCTTGAATATGTGTGCTTCTGAAACTCGCTCAATAACATAAAGAAATCTAGAAAACAGCCTTGCTTTGAAATATCGGCACCCTAAGAAGTAGCAATTAAGGTGATATCCCGTTATGAGGAGACTTTTGAGAGCCCTTAGCCCATCAAAGGAAAGAAGGAACCAACAAACTTCCATTAGAATATCTGGAATCATTCATTGGGCTTGCATTTCGCAATATGGCACTATCTACAGTATTTCGCTCTCTCGAATCTTTTTCTTACTTCTTTTTCATTTAAAGAAAAGATCAAAGTGTATCGACTCAGAGAGTCACGTGCTTCAGGTATTAGGTGCATCAGTATTCCACCCGCGATATGAATGCATACCTGTTGCCAACAACATGTCTAGTACGAAGAGGAAGCATTGCTCAACGTCGTAAGTTCATTTGTATTAATTGGAACTAGGCAAAGCAATTACTGACTTTCTAGATGTTTAAATTGCCGTTTGAAAAAGGTAAGTCATCACACAATGCTGAATACTGAGTTCACAAGCAGGGTTAACCTTAACGGCCTACCGTACTAACCCTCAACAGAAAAAATGTGACGGATCAGATGTGTGTCTGCGTTGCCTTAGTCTTGGAGTTCCTTGCGAAAGATTGAACCAGGATCAGAGAAGTCATAGACTCACAAGTAAAGAAGTTAAACAGCTTCAGGAAACATGTGCAAGTATGGAGTCGACGTTGGCCAGAATATCCGAGCTCACGCAAGACAATGATCACGAGTCCGCATTAAAACAAATAAAAGTCTTTTTGGAAGACTCTGGAGCGATCAAAACGATTTCAAGCTCCAAGAAAAAAATTCCTGTGTCCATAGATGCCTCTGGTGGAGGTGAGTACTCTGTGTTTGGCCCCACATCAGCCTTTCTTAATCTCGTGGAAGTCTCTGAGCGATCAGCTCCCGCTCATCTATACAGCAATGGATTCATGAATACATCTCAACTTATGGCCGGTCTTGAAAGTTTCTTTAAGTGGATGTATCCAGATATCACCGTGTTCATACATCGCGAAAGCTTCTTAAATGAATTCTTGAGCCCACAGAGAAGTCAAGGATATTGCTCAGAAGAGCTCGTTTATGCAATTGCCGCGTTGGGGGCCAAATGCTCACCCACTGAAGACTTGCGGTCTTTGGCCCAGAACTTCTTTGACAGAGCCCGGAACAAAATCTTGACCACAAGGGTTTGTATCCCGCAAATCAATACATTGCAAGCATTGCTTTGCCTTTCCTTGTACGAGCTAGGAGAAGGTAATACACTGGCGAGCTGGATGCTCTCTGGTATGGCAATTCGCATGGGCTATGACTTAGGATTCCAATTGGACCCCCACGACTGGTCTCTTGGGGACGGGCAGTCTGGTCTGCCGCAGCAAGCCTTGATAACTGATATCAACGTGATGGTTCGCTCTCGAATATACTGGGGGTGCTACATTGTCGATCATTTTGTCAGTTTAGTGATGGGCCGCCCTGTAACTGTCAGAAAAACCGAAGCTAGCATTCCCACTAGTGAAGTCTTACCTAACTCTTCCAATATAGAAAGCTTTGTTTATCAGCCCGAAATATCACCTCAGAGTGTCAAGAACTTGGATGCATTTCATACAATTGAGCCGCTTTGCCTGCTCAGTGAATGCGTTGGATCTCTTCTCACTGACATCTACGCTGGCGAATATACTGACGAAAATCTTACTTATTTGAACAAAATGATGTTGGCCAAGTATAACGGGTTTTTAGCTAGCTGGCGTCGCAAATTGCCCCTGTCCTTGAAGTGGACAGTAGCGTCTTTGAAACAGCATAATTACAATCCCACCATGGCAAATTACAGACTATTCTACTACATTGTGTTGATATGTCTCAATAAACCATTCGTGAATGTACAAATGGATGTTTTCCTCGATCAGTCTCCTCGGAAGCTTCTCGCTTCAGCAACTTCTGAGCTTTCATTATGTCTCCAGAAATTTAACGAATCAGGCTGCCCTCCGTCAATATTGATAGTGTACTCGTCCATTTTGGGATTGAGTATTGCATTGGTGCAACTTCAAGGAATTTCCAAAACCCATCCGATATCCTCCAGTAAGATACATGACCTTCAAGTTTGCTACACCACTGTATCTAATGCATGTGCACATTGGAGATTGGCTGCGAAGTCTTTGGTCTACGTGGAAAAAAAAGTGGCGGAAATCGGACATCCTGCTGTCTCTGCCATCTTTGGCCCTATCACGGAACTCTTTGAAAACAAGCTTTCTGATATTGACCTTGCTGAAATCTTGGACCAGGGCGAGAATGTATCAAATTGGGTAAACCAGGATAATCTTTTCGCAAATTTCTTTGATATTCTAGATCACGCATGAGTTGGAAAATCTAAAAGCCACTTTTGAAGAGTTTAAAAATTTGTTGTCACCTTGTTTATCGATTTCACCGTCAATAGGGCAGCACACTGCAAGAATGAAGTGTGCCAACTTCAACTTGAAGATCCACCTTTGACTTCACATTCGAGAGTAAGTACAGAAAATCGAATAATAAGGAGAAGAGAGAGAAGGAGCGAAAATAGCAGAATCTTATTAATTTCTAAAAAAATAAAATTAAAAACCTAAGCAATGTCTCACTTCCGTTTAGCTCATCCCCAATGTTACCCATTTTGGATTGAGCGTCTGGCGTGCTTGGGCTTGCCGTTTTGCGACCGGAGGAAGTCGCACGATTTTTTTTTTTTTTTTCTGGATAAAGTTAAGTGGAGTACAGGACCCGTTCATAGGTTTACACGTAACAATTGCGTCCTTGCTATTAAAAAGATGACATTGCAAGAACCTGGAGACCTCGGATACAACAATTTCCATGTTTCTTTATTTTACTTGGCGATCATTGATTCCGAGAACATTCTGGATCACAATGTCAGCATCGCTTTGAAGAACCTCGCTAAGAAAAATGCCATCACCAAAGAGAAAAGGCTCAGCGAGTTTCTCAAGATGTTAGAAAGTTCTTCTTTTGACATCAGAGACTACCATATCTTGACATGTTGGCTTCAGCTTTACCCTCGCCTTGCCATCGATTCTCAGAAGTCAGTGAGGCACCTTGCACACCAAATTCTCGCGACATACATGGATAAATATGGAGCAAAAGAGTTCAGTAAATACTTGAAGACGGCCATGCCCATCTGGCTCCAGGGTCTTTTTGATGATAAGTCCATTGCCAACTCGGTAAGATCAGATCTTCTCAAGCTATTCTCTGGTGACGAGGTTAAGGTCAATACCAAGATCTGGATGATTTTCCATGAGCAAATTGTCAACTATTGCCACGCGGTCTTGATCCATGAGTCTGCCTCAAGCATCACAGATGAGAGGTCAGAGTCTGCTGAAGAAGTTTCCATGAAGTACGAAAGAGCTGTGAACTCAGGTCTTATGATGCTTCTACGTATAGTACGACTTGTAAACACACAAGATCAATTTATGTGCGAAGCTGCGTGGACGCAAATTAATGAAATTTTGTCCCTGGACCAATTCTGGGATAAGCTTGGCTCTTGTGCCTCGAAAAATAATCTCAATACTGCCTTATTGAGGTCGTACCTAGCCCTTATCTCGGAGATTTTCTCTCTCGATGGCGAGGGGTCTCTAAGACCATTCACTTCTCATTTGAAAGAAATCAAATCGGTGTTCAAGATCGCTTCGAGGAGATTCATCAAAAACGTAAAGCTTGAGCCTGTTTCTGACTCCTCCTCCACCATAATGTACTCCACTATCATCCTTCCGCTTTTAAATGCTCTTACATGGCTTACTTACTTTTCGAAGCAAACACAAATCAAGATCAAGAAAAATTTTTGGGAATACGGTGGTGTGAAGAGTTTTTCTCGCTTGAAAGACATTTTGAGATTGGGGCCTTGCAACTCCGAGCCAACCTACTATGACTCCTTGAAGAAACTATTCACGGCTCTCGAAGATACAGGATGTAAACCAAATGATGAGTTCCCTTTTGTTGACTTCTCGAGCACGAAGGATGCGAAAAATATCTTACAAAAAATACTTTTACCGCAATTTCAAAAGCTAAGAGGTCACAATGCATTTGCCTTCAAGTATCAAGGAATAAAATGTTTGGTGCACGTTTTTGAGCTTTTCGGACATCACAATCCTGGATATGAGGATCTCGAAATCTTGGCTAAAGTGATATTCTTCACCCTCCTCGACGGAATTTCAGTCTCACGTATGACCCAAGAGGACGTGCGTGTAAAGGACTCGTGTATCAACTATTTGGCAAGATTCTATGGCTCTTGTCTTTCTGTAAATCAAGATGAAATGAATGAGGACATCTTAAGTCTGCTTGGTGAAAAAACACATCCTAAGATCAAGAATGTGGTAATTAGTGGTGACTACGTCCAGATTTGCACCAACTTTTACCTTGTTCTCAATGAGCTATCGTGCAATTTCGGGGATGCATTCTTGCAAGCGGTTGTGTCGAAGCTCGAACTGACGTATGAAGTTGAACCTCTTGAGCAAGGTTTTCGGGTGTTGCTTAACGCTTTTGCATACACGAAAAATAGTGAGATCATTAAGGTTTGGGCAAGTAATAGTCTTGCGGGATTTGTAACTAAAGACTTTGTCGAGTTACCTTTAGAATTCCTCAGGCAATTGCTCGAAAACAACGTCTTGCTTGACTACGGGCTGTTATTCAATGATCTTTATTTGAAGATTTCCGAAGAAACCCCTTTATTTCTTACTAAACTATTGAGTATGATCAGTGAATTTCAATTGTTTCACGACATCTCCTTGGAGAAAGCCATTCCTGACGCATACATACACCTACTTGCAATTTCACGAGACGAAATGCGGCTGGATGGGGAAAACGATATGGTACTTGCTGCTATATACGATCCGGAAATCTTCTCCAACTTACTTCACTCAACGGAAGGTGTTGAGAGGCAAGATAAATTAATTGCAAGTATCGTATCTTGCAATCAGCTCAAGAATTTGAGTTCCTTTGACGACGAGACCTTGAGACCCTTGGTTTCTTGTGCTTTAGAGTTTACAAATGAGGATGCCTCGGCAAAATTTTTGGTTTCACTTGGAGAAAAAAGCATCGTAAAAGATCTTATATTCGATAAGTTGATGTCCCTGGAACCCTCTCGAGACTTTTCCAATTTGGCTAGGATGTTGTCGAAAAATATGGAGTTCATGCCGTTTGAATTGATTGAGAGCGAGGTGACAAAGGCTTTAGATTCCATTGATCTCGCGTCTCTTGCAATTTCAAATCCATTATCTCAAAATATCAACCTCATACGATGGCCTCAACAAAGAAATTTATCGCCCTTTATGTTGACCTTGTCCTCTTTATTATCTCACCTATCAAAAACTCTGGTCACGAACAATGACACAAGCATCATTCTCATGTGCATATGTGCGGAGTATCTTGCTGACTACGAATTTTTGGCCCCATCAAGTGCAACAATTCAGTTCACAGATGTTATAAGTTCTTTGAGCAAGATGGCCACGGAAAACGTCAAGATCGATGAGACTGATATTGCGCAAGTTTTCAACGATGCACCATCAGATTCATTAGTGACAAAATTGCTGAATCAAATAGCAGGGAGAGGGCTTTACACTGCCAAGCAGTATTACTACTCCAGAGTATTGACACGCGCTTGCAATCCAGTCTTTGAGGTCATGTCTCTTTCGACTTTTGATAATCTCGAAATTCTTTATACGAAGCTCAGCAACCACCCTCTCAAGCTAGCCACACTTCTTTGTTCGGCTAGAAAGTTTTTGGACACCTCCGCGAAGTTGGACAGGATCCGAAACTTTGTATTTGCAGAGATTTTGGGTGTTCGCTCCACTGAAGACATATGCACATCTGGCCTTGCTTGGCTTACTATAGCGAATAGTTTCATTGAGGTAGACAAGCCCTATGAAATTTTGTCTATTCACAAGTTGGGCATGCTAGTGAACCATCTCGCGGGTTGGTTGGAATGTGATATTGCTTTTGATCACCTGTTCATTCCAATGAGAACTTTACTTGCATCATTCATTTCCCTGTTTATCCACGTGACGGGTCAAAATGTGCCGGATAAGACATGGACCTTGGCTGTTGATTTGTGTTTAAACAACTTGGGGATGGCGCAACTTGACTATGATACAACTGCTTTGGAGTATTTCTCACTGAAATTGTTTCTCACTTTGTGCAAGCGCATGGATACGAATATTTTCACGGATTGGAAGCAAAGCCGTATGTCAATAGAAGAGGAAGTTTTGGGGTTGACGATTGGAAAAGGTGAGAAGTCGCAAGGCCTGAGTGACCACCAACCTTCCTCTCTAGCTCTTGAATTGTATGATAGAATTCTCCAAAGAGCATCTTTATCCAAAGAGGCGCTCGCAGAAAATTCTATTGGGCTTTTTGAAACGCTTTCAAACTCAAAGAATCTTGTATCTCAGAAAATCGCTTGCTCATCGCTTCGAAGTTATATTTATGAGAGCCAGCAGGACTTAATTTTAGAGGTGCAAATGAGAAAATCCAATATCTCAGGGGAAGTTAGCGAGGTTGGTGACTTGATACTGTTAAACAAAGACTTGCTAGGAGCCGTCTCGGGCAATATTCAATTGGATGATGCCCTTGAGAGAGGCGACCTTAACGTGGTCTTCAAGTATATGTGGAGTTGGCTCCTAATTTTTGATTACTTCAAAGAGTCGACGTACTTGATGAAGGCAGAGTACATTAATCAGCTTAAAAGCAACGAATCAATCAAACTCTTGTTTGACACGATTTTCGACACCCTCCCATTGACAGAACAAGCGTTTCTAAACAAATTGGTTGCTGAGCCAATTGAAAAGAGCGAGAAAGCCAAACCATCGCAATCTTTCATTCAGAACTACGAAGTTAATGAATGTCTCAAAGGAAAACTGGTGATTGATGAAGTTTACTTCTTATTGGCTCATTTGTGCTACATGGCCTTTCAATTTTTAGGGTCATTCGCTCTGCATTGGTTCAATGAGGCCCGAGATGTTCAATTGAAACAGCAGGTGGAAAAATTTGCGAAAAGATTTGTGTCGCCGATCCTTATCTCAAAGATGCTACAAGAGGTGGAAAATGCGAAAGGTAGGTTGACTAAGAGTGATGACACGCTTACCATCAAAGTTAACAGAGTGACCAATGAGATTAAGTCTGTTTATGTGATCGATGAACAAACAATGGAAATGGTGATAAAAGTGCCCGAGAAGTTCCCACTTGCCAGTATTTCTGTTGAGGGACCCGGTCGCTTGGGTGTGAAAGAGAATCAGTGGAAAGCGTGGTTGTTAGCGTCTCAAAGAGTCATCACGTTGACGAACGGGTCGATATTTGATAGCATTGAGCTTTTTAACAAAAACGTGAACCTTCACTTTTCTGGGTTTGAGGAATGCGCCATTTGCTATTCGATATTACATCAGGATCACTCATTGCCTTCGAAAAACTGCCCAACTTGTCTGAACAAATTTCATGCTGCGTGTCTTTACAAATGGTTCAAGAGTTCTGGGAGCAGCACATGTCCTTTGTGCCGGTCGGCGTTCAATTTTAATACTGGAAAGGTTTGATTGTTGAAATGGGAACAACTACTTATATATTCCGTCCAATTGCCCTGTCGCTCTGAGCGCGGGTGCCTCTGAAGGTGCCTTTCCTCGCCCATGGAGCACCTGTCATTGATATATTATTGCTCGTTGTTTTGGCACCTTGTAGCCCATTAATCAACCCCGGTAAGCTGTCGCGTGTATCTTCTGAAGTCGATTCCAGATCTTCAACTCTTGTGACCGGAAGTGGTTTTGCAGTGGTCACATCTCTCCACGGGTACAAAGCATCACCAAACCGGAAGTGTTGAACTACAGGAAATTTCCCAAATACCTCCACCTCATACATCTTCAAGAGTCCCGACTCGACTTTGTTCCAGAGGGAGACAGAATTGTGAATATCATAAAGCACAGGTGAGTGTTCATGGAACGGGCCCAGTTTTAGTTTGAAAATAAATGCAATCGCGTTGACGTAGAGATTGCTTGTCTTGTAGCTGCTAATTGTATGCGATAAAAGAACTTGCAGAACTGGCGGAACATATTGTAAAGGATCGTTCCTCCCTTCTCCATGCCGTGAGTTAAACTCAGCTGCCCCTAAAATGTATATGAAGTGGAAATGGTCATCTAGACCCCACACCCCATGAGACCCTGCGGGCTCTAGACTATATTCTAGAATCAAGCGCCGGACTAAATCATAATACTTACAAAACATAATAAGAATTTCCTGACCACTGACATCTTTATTGAGTATGCCACTTTGAAAAAGCCCGCCAATGAAGGCAATAAACGATAATTCGTGGCCAGAACCGTAGTCAAGTCTCACTTCTGATCCAAAGGAGTTCACCATGTAGTAATTAAGCTCTGTTATGAACACATCAGTACTGCCGAGGGTTTTTAGCATTTCAAGCGATCGAGCTTTAACTTTCGCATGCCAGTCTCGACACGCCATATTACCAAACCTTCTTGGGCCCACATGTGGAGGTGTTTCATCAATGAGTTTGTCAAACAGGGAAATGATGTCAAGGATAATTCTCACTTTTTCCGTACATTCAAGTCTTGTTTCTTCAAAATTTAGAATTTTTGAAACTTCGCTTTGTGTATGTGGACTCCTTGTGACAATAGCAGGCTGTAGCTGATATTTTGGCACTTCTACCCCTGTGACCTTTCCGACAAGGAAAGACATGAGTTCATGGAGTCTTTGAGACGCGAGAGACCGTTGGAAGAGTTTCACATCTGACTCCTCGTAGATCCTTTTAACGGGCTCGCTGGCCTTTGCTTTACTCATCTCGATGGAATTGAAAATTAACTGTGAACACTCGGACAAGTTCAGAATTACCATTAGGTTGGTGTGCAGGCGATGATGTAGTACTATGTAAGCGAGGTGCGTGGGTTGAAATCTAAATAAGTACGGATGACGGAGAATGCTGAATGCTTATATCCCGGTGACATTTCGCATGCTATATCTGAGCTTCCATTAAATCACCAAAACGCTTTCAGCTCAGGTTTTCCTTTGATCGGCGAAGACTCAGCCGAAAGTTCCATGAATCTGCGGTGTCTCTTTGTGGGGCTGACTTCCGGCAGACTGAGCGGCCTATCCTTATCCTGAGGTCCAGGCGCGAAGAGATTTGGCCCACACTTGAGAGAATTTGACATGCTTCTGAATGGATTTTCTCGTTCGTCACCTTCATCGTCTGAAAGGATATGCAAAGGATCCTCCATAGATTTGCCGCCTCGTCTTGATATGACGAAACTTGTAATCGTCGATTGCCCGGGCAGGACCTCTGTTTTCTGCCCTTTCCGCTGGCGACGATACTTTTTTGGAGATGTGTTCGAAGATGGGAACATCTCAGTTTTGAAAGCCTTCGCGGTTTCGGTAGATAAATGATTAGCCCCAATTATTTCTTCTTTCTTCTCTATCTGCTCCGTAGTAAGGCTCGGCCCATTGCTGTTATTCTTATTATTAGCTTTAGCGGCGCTCTTCTTTGTGTGCGTGGGAGACATTTCAGACTGCTCTTTGGGAGCTTTTTTCCTCAAAGGCAGCAAGCTGGGCATGAGGCAGTCAAGAGTCGTCTTTTGAGGCTCGTATCTTTTTTTTGTGGGCGATAATTGCTTTGCTTTTTTCTGAAACAACTTTAAGTATTTTCCGGAAACAAACGAGATACTTTCAAAAGGTACTGTGATCATCTCTTCAGTTCTATCTGCTTTCGGTTCATTCGCAGCTGCTACGGATTTTTCGCTTAGCTTGTGGATATCCTCGTCCGAACCGTTTTCCGATATCTCGCCGTCAACATCAATATTGTACCTCAGGTGGTAAACAAACTCGTTGAGATTAATTCGATCAAAGTTCAAGACTGCCATCAACTCACCCTCAAATAGCTTGATCCTGTGGAAATTGATTAGTCCCCAGAATTTCTTTTCTCTCAAGAACTTGAGTACAAATGCCTTGAGAGACTTCTTGCGCTCTCTGGGAAGTGTAATCTTGATGTTGTTCATATCTACTCGAGGTTCGAACCTCAGAACTCCATTAGTTATGACCAGTTTACCAATGGGTTTTGGGCCTAAGAGCAAGTTTGATCTCAAAACCTCGCAATCTATATTGACTGATAATAAGTCATTCTCCACGTGATTAACTTCAGCAAAAGTTATTGAGTGAGGCGAGAATTTGAATATTCTCGTATTCACAAAGGGAAAAAAATAAAGCATTGCATAGTAGTCGTCAATTTTCACTTTATTCTTGATTGTAGTCGACCTTCCAAATACTCGTCGCCCATTTTGCAGTAGGAACTCGTTGAAGAATACATTAAATGCAGCCAAACTCTCGGCTCTATCCAACTCCAGCTTCATGCCATGGAATGGATCTGGCAGAATCACATTATATTGTTCTGTGTCAAGAAATGTATTGACAAACATACTCGTAAGATCAGGAAATTCTCCGAAATCTTGTTGTGTTTTTCTGGGTGAATTGAGGAGCATCGTAGTGCCGCAAAAGGCCAATTCCTTTGCCCGAGTTATACCTATGCTATCTGCACCGGTGGAATAGTCGCCACCTCTCAAGACAGCAATCATAACAAGATGATTTCTGGTAAGGCTAGTCTGCTCAGTCACATTTTTCATGTGAACCGGAGTAACGTAGTAATCCGTAGAGCTCTTGATGGGCTCATTCTGCTCATTGTAGTACTTCACCCTGTTGAACCAGCGGAGCACGCCAGTTGCGCCAAAAACCATGGTATCTGAATCGTTAGATACCACATAGTCCACCACACCTAGGCGTTGAAGCCAAGCACACTCTGCCTCGGCTTCTCCTGGAGCTTGCACCCAATCCATACGGTTCCTTGAAAGCATCTTTTTGAGAGACTCTATCATTCTCAGTCCCTCCGAATAATCTAAAGTGTGGACACGTAAAAATGACCGCAAGACTTCATCGTAAGAACGAGAACCTGAAAGCTCTGGAATGTGCCCGTGACGTAGTTTGTCGGGCTTACACTTCCCATCTAACACGACCACGAAGGATACATTGTTCTGAACGAGATACCATAGCTTCGCCATAAAATTGCGGATATCGCGAGGCTCTTTAGTTGGGTCAGGTTGATCGGTATTCGGAAGCAGTGCCCAAAACATGAACATGTATGCATCGATGGCAAGACGCGGCGGTCTGCCATGCTTTCGTAAAAATCGTGCTAGGAAGATAGGAAAAGGTACTCGCTCATCCAGAGGCAATATAGGCCAAAGTTCTGCGATTCCCATATCATAACCTTATTTGTTTTTGGGTAATTACTTCAGTTGTCACTTCTAGAGGAAGTGACCGGTGGTTGATGTTACCCTCAGGCGACCCGCACTATTGAGGATGCCCACCAATCGAGACTATTTTGCATGAGATGCCTGCTAAATTGAAAAAAAAAATGGGGTTCTTCTATTCCATTTTGTGCTCACTTATCTGTAGAAGTCATGCTGTAATCTTCTCTATTTTCTAGACAATTTCTGATTTTTACGAAGCCAAATTGTACTTTAATATCTATGGCCTTCCGAGATTAGATTCGAAAAAAGTGGAAACACCGCGCGGAGTTGCGATTCTTGATCCGAATGACCGAAGTATGATTTAACAGATATACGAGGACGTTTGACCCAAGCTTTTTTAATTAAGGTAAAATTTAAAACAGCTGCTGCCAGAAGAAAGAAGAGGCATGATCCTACTGGCTGACGATCAACTGAGTTGGAGGGGCTTTTAATATATAGCCTTTATAGTTTTTGGTGGGTGTAGACTGGGAAAGCTCAGACTGCGATCATCTCCTCGAGTTATAATCATTTGGACCAATCAAAAAAGAAACCTCATCTAGCCAAGGGGTATTTCTCAACCTGTGGGATGATTTCGATCACCGTTACATATCATGAAGTCATAATGATCTTGCTGATAGTGAGTAGCAATAAACGAAAGCTAGGATAGGGACATCTAGCTAATTGTACGAGTAGGAACAAGAGGAAATCAGTCAATACATTAGAACGTGCCTTTTTTTCCCTTCTATTACTATACCAGCTGAGGCGGGATCTGACATACAATCTAATTTATTGATTTTTTTTTCTTGGAATTTCGCGAAAATATGCCTTAAGCCTTAAGGTAGGTCGAATGAAACAATGTCCCCCAAAAGGCCTGATCCGAATCTAGAACAATTTCATCGGCGTTAGAATTCCGCAAAAATTTTACAGTGAATAGATCCTTCTTCTTGCTTACTATTCTACAGGTTTGAACCAAAAGATATAAAGCTTTACAAGTTGCGTAATTATTTAACAATTGTGTGAAATATTGAAGCTTTTCCGCCTCGATTATTTCTCGACCACCGGTTTTGTTGAATTTCCACGGCATTTGTCTCGTCACGCTTCGCCGCAGATCTGCAAGAGAGAGCGCCCTGGGCAGGAATTGACAGCTTTGCCGACATATAGTTCCTTCAACTTAGCCTCTTCCAGTTGCACGACTCATTTGAAAAGTGCGTTTGCAATCCCCATATTATCCCCATAAGTTATATCGACGGGCTACAGCATACTCCCGAGCTTGTGCGCCAAACGAGCTCTCTCAGCTATTCCATGCCTCTTGTTAATGAAAGATCTATCGGCCTGCTAGTATGCGGAGGGTTCCAGGGGACGTCAGTAACGAAACAAGCCTATGACTTGATAGTCAAATACAACATATCTACAATGATTCTTCTGAGGAAAAACGCACACTCTGTGGCTCAGATGTCAAAACTTATCCGAGACCTCCAGTATATTGCTTACAAAGAGGCCGGCTACGAACATCCCTTGGCATTTGCAATCGACGAGGAAGGTGGCATGATGAATTCTCTATTTGATGCAGAGTGTCTCTCCCAGTTTCCAGGAGCCATGGCTTTGGGTGCTACTGGTGAGCCGGAATTAGTTTACCAAGTGCTGCGTGCCTTGGCCATCGAGCTCCGTCACATTGGCTTTCTGATCATTTTGGGTCCAGTTCTAGACGTCGTGATCAAGCTCTCCCATCAATTAGTATCTGTCCGTTCTTTTGGTCCAACGATCGAGGAAGTTGTGAAATATGGTAGAGCTTGCGCCAGAGGCTTACGTGATGGCGGCCTCATAACCGTAGGCAAGCATTTTCCGGGTATAGGTACGGCGCGGGTGGATTCGTTACTTGAGCTCCCGATAATGACAGATACACTTGAACAAATTCGAAGGTTCAACCTGGTTCCATTTGCTGAGTTGATACGCGAGGGCTTACTAGATGGGATAAGCGCTGCTGGATGTGGTGTCCCAATTATTGCGCCCGATGAGACACATGCTTGTTTACTGCCCATATTACTAACTTCACTACTAAGAAATGACATGGGTTTTGATGGCTTCGTCATTAGCGAATGCTTAGAGATGGATGCATTGTACCATTCTATCGGCTTAGGTCAGGGAGTAGTGCTAGCTTTGTATGCTGGTTGTGATCTTGTGATGGTCTGCCATGACATGAAGCTTCAGATTGAGGCTATTGAGTCGATCAGTGTAGCTCTTACAAATGGCGCACTTCAAGAGCTGGTGATTCTAAGGTCTTTGGCCAGGTTGGAGAAAGTTCGACTGAAAATGCCATCCTGGAATGAGCTATTTCCTGGTGGGATGAGAAATGACCTAGTATTGTTCAAAGACGCTTATCCCGACTTGTGGCTCGAGCACCAAGGGCTATCTGAAATTGCTTACCGCAAAAGCATTACGCTAGTACGAGACTTTGAGGGTGTTCTTCCGCTCACTCAATATATTCATGACCCGCGCGATAGTCTCTTGATTCTCACGCCCTTATTGAAGCCGCTTTACTCAAGATCAGAGGATTTGATTGGCCATAAAAAGAATCTATATGCTGGCGAAGACGTTTTTTCTGAATTTGGACACTTTTTGTCTCTGCATGAAGGGGGCAATCAAAACGGTATCAATGTGCTTCACACGACTTATACCGCAAACGGCCTCACTGCCTTACATGAGCAATTGATTGGATACTCGAAAGCGGTGATAGTTGTGACATCAGAAGCTCTGAGAAACATGTATCAGATTGGCATTGTCAAGTACATTTCAATGCTTTGTGGAGCGACTCCTCTGTCTTTGTCAGGTTCAAACGGCAGAGTTCAATTGGAAAAGCCGTTGGTGATCGTAGCTACACTGTCTCCATATGATTTTTTCTACAACAAGTTTATCGGATCAGCATACTTATGTTGCTTTGATTACTCCAAGCAAGCTTTGGAAAAATTAGCTAAAGTCTTGTTGGGTGAACACACCGCTCACGGATGCATACCTGGTGAGAAGAAATTTACCCTGGAACCACACAGAAAGCGACGCTTACTGAGCTTGCTCCAGCCCAACACGGAGGACGCGCAATGCAAGGCGAGGAAATCGATCCCTCCGAAAAGAGTGTGGCTTGTTGACGAGATGGATATTGCAAGAGATTGGCGAGGTCTTCTAAAATTGTGCAAAAACAACAATCGACATTTAAGTCACGACTCATTCCTACGAAGCCTTTTCCATTTACTTCGTATCAGTCAGTCGCAACAAAAGCATTTTGTGGTGCGCAACTCATCACTTAACATCATGTACGGAATTGTCATGACCTGGATTGAAAAGCGTAATGACAGTGGGAAGGTTGGAAAGATTTTCTTCATGCTAGTCGACAAATCGAAGAGGCTTCAACTGATCGGAAAATGCCTTCATACGCGAGCATTACGCTATCTCATAGAGGAAGAATTATGCACTAGTATCCGCTTGGGCAGTCTGTTTCCGTTAGTTGAGTTTCTAGACGATGATGCCTTCGGATCTGACACCAAATTGACGTCATTTCTCAACAACTCTGGCTGGGCCATAGACAAGTCGAATTTTCCGAGGAGAGAAAGTATCATGACACTTAAGCACGTCACTGGATGGAGTGTGCCGACAAAGATATTTCGAGAGCTCACCATAGTGGGTATCAGATTTGATATTTGCCTGCAACCAGCAAGAATCACGGAATTCTTGAACCGGGTTTCTGAAAACAAAAGAAGCCAACAAATTTACGAACTCTATATTGAGGCAATGTCGAAGATGGATCAAGCAAACATGCAAGATACCAAGATAATAGTGGCTTTGGAACCTTCTAATCTTACAGTAATTGGCAGCGTCATTGTTTTCAATGCAAAAAGCTGGCTTTCTGCAATGTTCCCAGCGGTGCAAACAGATGATTCTACAGAGGCATCAGCATTCAAAGGTGGGATTGTGAACCCTTTGGTGGATCTGTCATATTCGAATTTGACGGAAATATTCAGATACGGTTTGATTTGCTCTGCAGTTACGAGCCTTCGTGCAAATTTCTCCGAAGCAGCCCATGACGCGCAAAAAGACACTTGCTTCTTGATTGACTTCGCGGAGGATATATCTTATGAAGGCTATCAAGACTTGGGCTTTGAGATCTGGAAGCACTACAGAGAGTTCTATGACGAATACGTTCCGAAGACATTACCTGAAGAAACACAGGTTGATCGGTCTTCGACTTGAAGAGCCAAGAATTTATATGCCGGAACAATAGGAGTCGAGGGTAGCGTTACCCCAGATCTTCCTAAATGGGAAATTCCCTACGCCCGGAATCCCCCCTCACAGAACTCTGAGGCATGTCCGGGTACGAGGAATGGGACCGAAATCACTAGCACAATAATGATATATTCTTTTGCAGTACACGTGATAAGAAGCTTGAAATTTAACTGAGAAAAAATTGGTTGATTTTAAGATAAAAGAAAATAAATGGGTCATTGCTACTGGGATTCCCGGTTAAAGTGACTCCCAGCAAAATAATTTAAGTGGTGTATGAATCTGTAGTGCTGCAAGCCCTCGTCTATCATGAGGAGTGTCGGTTCGTAGCTGGGAGTCACCTATTTTGCTGCCCCGGGAGTGGTCGGCTTCGCAAGAGGCTGGCGTGAAAGGCGTTAACACTGCTTATATGCATGATTACCCCATAATTCCCCGGCTTTCAAAACGCTTTGTGCGCTCCCGGTTTAGTCCGACGCATCCCGACTTTCCCCATGCTCTGCCGCACAATTACCCCGTCTTCCTTTGACCCGGGGATGCGTGGTCTAGCCAACTCATGTCCCGGGGTTGTCAACCTGAGAACAATGGGCGTTATAAATAGCACTCGAGTTCCATCATATGGATCATAAAAGTTCAAAAATTATACTCTTACTTCCAAAAATAAAAATGGCTCCTCCTACTGCTGTTGAATCATCCCTAAACTTTTCTGGACACTCGTCCATTAAGAATACCGAAGACCCTGTTGTGCAACAGTTATCACTCAAAAGCGACGTCATAATTAGACACAATGCTCCACCACCTACTTTGTACGAAGACGGCTTGTTGGAGAAGGGCACCACCATTTCTTCTACTGGTGCCTTGATGGCATATTCTGGAGAGAAAACTGGAAGATCTCCCAAGGACAAGAGAATTGTCGATGAATCTAGTTCGACGCATAACATCTGGTGGGGTCCAGTAAACAAGCAAGTCGACGAGTTGACGTGGAAGATTTCTAGATCTAGAGCCTTGGACTACTTGAGAACCAGAGAAAAGTTGTTCGTTGTAGACGCTTATGCCGGTTGGGACCCCCGCTACAGAATCAAGGTAAGAATCGTGTGTGCTAGAGCATATCATGCCTTGTTCATGACAAACATGTTGATCAGACCAACCGACGAGGAGCTCAAAACCTTTGGGGAGCCTGACTTCACGATCTACAACGCAGGGCAATTCCCAGCCAATATTCATACAAAAGGAATGACATCTTCTACATCTGTCGAAATCAACTTCAAAGCAATGGAAATGGTGATCTTGGGTACTGAATATGCCGGAGAAATGAAGAAAGGTATCTTCACTGTGATGTTCTATTTGATGCCCATCAAGTATAAGGTATTGACTTTGCACTCATCATGCAACCAAGGTACCGAGAAGGGAGACGTGACATTGTTCTTTGGATTGTCTGGTACGGGTAAAACGACATTGTCTGCTGATCCGAACAGAAAGTTAATTGGCGACGATGAACACTGTTGGTCAGACCAAGGAGTATTTAACATTGAAGGTGGCTGCTATGCCAAGTGTTTGGACTTGTCTGCTGAGAAGGAGCCTGAGATTTTTAACTCAATCAAGTTTGGTGCGATCTTGGAGAACGTTGTGTACGATCCACACACCAAGGTGGTGGACTACGAAGACTCGTCGATTACAGAAAACACTCGTTGCGCATACCCTATAGACTTTATTCCTTCGGCGAAAATTCCATGCTTGGCCGACGTGCACCCAACAAACATTGTCTTATTGACATGTGATGCAAGTGGTGTATTGCCCCCAGTATCCAAGTTGTCCAATGCTCAAGTCATGTACCATTTTATTTCCGGTTACACCTCCAAAATGGCTGGTACAGAGGAAGGTGTTACGGAACCCCAAGCAACCTTTTCTGCCTGCTTTGGCCAACCTTTCTTAGTGTTGCACCCCATGAAGTACGCACAGCAGTTGTCGGACAAGATTTCTCAGCATAATGCAAACGCTTGGTTGTTGAATACTGGATGGGTTGGTGCCTCTGCTTCATCCGGAGGAAAGAGATGCTCTTTGAAGTACACCAGAGCAATCTTGGACGCCATCCACGACGGATCTCTTTCGAAGGTGGAGTACGAAAAATTTCCAACCTTCAACTTGCAGATCCCAAAGACGTGTAACGGTGTTCCCTCTGAGATCTTGAACCCTACGAAGGCATGGTCAAATGGTGACGCCGCTTTTAAGAAGGAGATTAAGTCTTTGGCAGGCAAGTTTGTAGAAAACTTCGAGAAGTATGCCGATCAGGCCACTCCAGAAGTCAAGGCAGTTGGTCCACAGCCTTAAACATGAAGAGAGCTTTAAGTAGATTATTAGAGAACTTATTTGAGATTAGACATCATGTGCATTATCCTCGAGCTTCAGCTTTATCTCGCTATGAAAAGACGAGCTCTTGATCTATTCAGAGGCAATGAATGAACAGCATCAGTGAGCAATGTCTACCAAGTGACTTTTAGCAATGGTTTTGGTTCTAAGAAGTAGAAGTGCAGAGGGATTGAAAGGGCGTGAATAAATCCGAAGAAGCTCATAACCGGTCTGCATGTGAGCAAAATCCGGACAATGTTCAGCAGGTTTCCTTGCACCGCGTAGTACAGTAATCCCCGCTCTCGAAAAATTAAGGTTTACAAGTTACGTGACGTGTATTGCGGAGATAGCACGGAGCCCAGTGTACTGATTCCGATTATGCAAAAGAAACATCATCTTATAGATCATCGGAGAACGGAGACCAAGTGCTGTCGGAAATTGAACAACACTTGCTTCACTGAATGATGCTAACTTAAAAGAAATTTGCATATGAGAAAATTTACTGTAGTGACCTCAGAGAGGCAAAATTTCCACACCGAGTACTGTAATAGGCTGTCGCGAGAAGATTGTCAAGAAAAGTACAGACCCATCAAACATTTCATTCTTTACTACGCTTATAGAACAGCCAAAACAATTTCTACATCGTGTGTGTGGAGGGAGGGGGATGGGGGCTTGAAAAGTGGGCAAGGGAATGCTGCCGGAATTGGACATCCTTGATGAAGTTAATGCGGCATGGCGACAGCATCAGTGCAAGATACAACACCACCATGATGCGGCCGCATTGCGGCGCACTTCATCAAACTCCGTACAGGTGATTATTATCACATGTCTATGTGTGAGGGATACGACAGATAGCATTGAAATACGGCATTCATGCTGCTCCATTTTTGCATTGGGGCTTATTTCAGCTGACCCGATGCAATCAATTAGTCTCGTCTTATTTGAACACACATCATCAGATATCATAAGGATGATTGGAGAAGTTATTAACTCCAAGATGTTGGACCAACCATGGTATATCCTTGCTGTTGGGGCATTGATATTACTAAATGTCTTCTCGATTGTCAAAAATTTTTACTTTAAGAGCTTTTATAAAACAAAGGATCCCTACAAACCTTTTGATCTCACTTTCGGATTTCGATTGTTATTTGATATAACTCGCGAGTCGCTGAGAGGAAACGCCCCTGAGTTTGGCAGAGTCAACATGGGAAGATTCCAGAAAAAGACAATCTGCATGAGAATGGCTGGGAAAAATTGTATCATGACCAATGAACCAGAAAACGTGAAGGCCACTCTTGCCACGCAGTTCAATGACTTTGCTCTTGGTACCCGGCATAAGAGTGTGAGAATAACCTTAGGCGACGGAATTTTTACCCTTGATGGAGAAGGGTGGAAACACTCAAGAATGATGTTGAGACCACAGTTTGCAAGAGAGCAGGTAGGTCATGTGGACTCTTTGGAGCCTCGCATACAAGCTTTGGTTGCACAAATTCGCAAGAGCAAGGGCTCTTCATTCGATATTCAACCCCTTTTCTTTAAGTTTACTGTTGATAGTGGAACCGACTTTTTATTTGGTGAATCTTGTGACTCTTTGAGTGAAGGATTGGATCTTGAGGGGGAAGTATCACGTGGCGGAATCAGCCCAGAACTCAGGAGGCAGTTTCCAGATGCTTTCAACTATTCGCAGACCATGTTGAATCTCAGGTTGAATCTTCAGAGTTTGTTTTTCCTCGCATCTTCTCTGAAATTCAGAGAGTGCAACAAAGTTGTGCACAAGTTTACCGACTTTTATGTTGAGAAGGCACTTCACGCATCTGAAAAGGAGCTCGAAGAAAACTCCCGTGGGGGTTACGTGTTCTTGTATGAGTTGCTCAAGGAAACTCGTAACCCCACCATTTTACGAGACCAATGCTTGAATATCTTGCTCGCAGCAAGAGATACTACTGCTGGGTTGCTCTCATTTACGTTTTATGAGTTGGCCAGAAACCCCAAAATTTATTCCATGTTACGGGAATCGATTGTCGACGTGTTTGGCGAAGGTGACGACGTGGATACCTCTTTGATCACGTTTGAGTCCTTAAAGAAATGCGAGTACTTGAAGTGGGTACTAAATGAAGCGTTGAGATTATACCCTTCAGTACCCAGAAATTTTAGAGTAGCGACAAGAAATACGACTTTGCCTCGCGGAGGTGGCCCTGACGAGTTGTCACCTATTTTCGTTGAAAAAGGGACACCAATAATCTACTCTGTTTATTCTACGCATCGGTACGAAGAATATTATGGAAAAGATGCACATGTCTTCCGCCCTGAGCGATGGGGTGAGGCCTCAACTAAGAAGCTCGGTTGGGCGTATCTCCCGTTCAATGGGGGACCGCGTATTTGCCTCGGGCAACAGTTCGCCTTGACTGAAGCGTCTTACGTGGTTGTACGGCTTTTGCAAACCTTCAAGACTTTGAACTCATTTGATAAAGAATACCCCCCGAAATTGCTGGTCCACTTGACCATGTCTTTGATGGATGGTGCGAACATCTCAATGGAGTAAACATATGCTAATGTGGCACTTGCTTGTATATGTCTGTTCGAGTTATAAATGTAGCTTTTGAATATCATTTCCATTGCTTAAAAAGATGCCTAGTAGTATGAATTTATATCTCTTCCTGAAAACCAAAACATTGTTGTGCATTGGATCACCGTAAGACTTGTGTGCATCTCAGCCTGCACACATCATGTGAGATCTTGGCCAAACAAATTCACAACTTGCGAAAGCTTTTGAAACTCCGACTGAATTAGCGATACCATCCTACAATCCAACCTCGCAACCATGTTGACTCAGGAAGTGAATCTAACTTGGGCTTCTGATGTGTTCTTGAACGCCTATAACTCGATCAAAACGCAAAGGATTGTCTCCCCAGCTAATCGTCAAGCCTTGAAAAATGACTTGAGAAACATTCTTGTAGTTCCTGCAAGGAACGAGAAAAGTAGATCAAAATTGGCTGCTGGTGAAACCGGGAAACCTGTTAAATTTCATAACGGTCAAGATTTTACCCTCAACAATGTCTTCATTTCAGCAGCAAGTTCCTTAGCATCAGAACTAAACTTGGACGAATTACTGGCAGCAGAATTACTTCAGGAGATATCTTCTACTAGTTTTGCCCATAGTTCCAGCGCAGTTGATGCAGGTATTTTAGGATTTTATCAGAGGTACAGCTATATACTCAATATCCTCGGATTCATTATAGCTGAAAAGCAATTGGACACGATCTACCCTGGCAGTGCTAATGAAGTCTTGCCCCAAATCCTCAAGAGTTTTCAGCAAATTTATTCTTTGGTGTCTCTTCAAAACGATTTGATCGATAAGCAAAATGCAACTGCTGATGTCAACAACTTGCAGTTTGTTAATAAGACGACATATGCCAAAGAACAGCTTTTCGAATTGCATGATCTCTTGGCTCAGATTCTTTATTCATTGATTGACAAGCACATTGATGAACTTGGATCATATGACACGTACAAATCGATTATTAATCATATCAATGAGAATATTAAAGATAATGGCGATATTCTCATAATGCATTACTTCCCAGCTTTAATGAGAATCTTCACGTGCTTACTGGAATTGAAGGACGAGAAGGTGCATCAGTTCCATCAATTATTGGTCTCCAGTCTCTCTGAAGACTACTCAAAGGTCAGTCTGGGTGACGAAATCGATACCTCTAAGTCTTGTCTAAGGCCTCACGAGCTACTCTTGCAATTGATTTTCTACATATCTTTTGTGCCTTGGTGTAAAGAAATGATCACCAGAACCCAAAAATTTGATTTCGAGAAAGATGTATTGAAATATGTTGAATGGTTGATCAATTATGGTACCATGGAGCAGCTTCTTTGCTATTCCGCGGAATCAGCTGACGATGCTACCAAAGCAACATTTGACCGCAAGAAGCTTTTCGACTTCAGACCGCTCCTTCAAAAGACGTTTCCTCGATTGACCCCTTCGCTCTTCATATACTCTAGAAATGAAGAGTTGATACATGTTGCAAAAACAAGGCCAGAGCTATCAAATGTCCTGAAATTATGCGACTACCTGTCATTGTCACTTTCTGCTCACATGCGGGAAGCACTTTTAGCTCCTTTGTTCCACTCGTTCTTTTGCAACTTTGTTAATCATTCGGCAATAGTTTTGACCTCTCTCCGGGATAGTGAGGAAGATTTTTTGCTCTCGTCGATTAATCGGAAGCAGCTAGAATTTGATAAGATGGTCCATCCCAGCGGAAATACGCGTGCGCCTAATAATGGCATCAGTCAAAAGGAGAAATTTCCTGATTCAATCGACACGAAAAGTGACTATGGAATTGACCTCGACGAAATTGCAACCAAGGCCGAGCTTGAACGGTTTTACTTGGCATTTGCGTATACATACAGCAACAGAGCTGACATTTGTCAAGCATTTTGGTCTCACGATGACTCTAACGTTGTTGGATTTGTCAGTTGGGGATTGGCAAATAATACTTCGCCACTAATCACTGCCACCTTTTGCCTACTTTTGGGAAGTTTGACATTTGGAGGACAATCCAGTGACAAGGTTTGGGAGATTTTGCTTAACAGTGGGCTTTCGAGGAAGAAAGATTATTCGCAAATATCGATTGATTCAATCATTAGCTCACTCACCTATTATGTCGATGCTCTAGAGGGAAATGTTGTACAAGATCTAAAGCAGCAAGGGAAGTATTATATGGAAAAGCATGATTCTTTCTTTGTTGGTGCAAATTCCGTCGACGAGCCAAATGGCTTGCCTATACAATTATCCGAAGACTCGGTTGTTTTCATCGCAGGGTTTATCATGCTCCTTTCAATGGTGGTGCAAAACTTATCCACTGTGTCCATGAAGAAGGCTGCTTTTCTGCATTTTTTACCTATCATATCCTCGTTTTTGAGGCTTGACAACTTAGTAACATCCGCAAACATCAGCCAGTCCCGGGAAAGCGCGCCCATCATCTCCTTCAATGACGAGAATAGAACTGCTATCATCAATCTCATATTGCACTTCCTTACTACGTTTGCAGATCAAGCAGACCTCGAGCTCCGGTGCAAAATTTGGATAGTTGTGGATAAATGGATCAGTCACTCAATCGACGAAAATGACACAATATCATCAACAACTACGGAGGACTGTCGAGCATCGAGCATGGCTTTAACACCAACATCTTTTAGCAGAACCGAGCCACAGAAAATGAGAGCATTCAATCGAAATGTGAGTATGAATCAGGGGTTCCAAACAAAGTTGACAACCGTTTCAGAAGTCTTGAACTTTGTCTGCCTCATTGAGGTGCTTTTGAAGTCGGGAATAAAGTGTCACGAGGCCGACGAGATGTGGGCGATTCCTTTTCCTTCAGACCTAGGCCAAACTCATCGCCCCAAGAAACATATCGGGATCTGGCCATACTTTGAGTACTTGATTACCGAAGTTTTTGCAAAATCTGCCAATCTCAAAGAGGATGATGTCAAACAAGACTTACAGAATCTGGTTCTTTCAATCATTGTTTCTGCCTTGAGTGGTACCAATTGGGATTTAATTGATGAGTCAACAAACAAGATACTTCATGATTTTGCTCAATTTGAAGATCGTTTTGCATACGCGTTTCTTTCTTCGGGAGAGCAAACTGTTTTATCATTGCAAAACTTTTCAAGACTTCATCACTCATTCGCCATAATCAACTACATGTTTGACACCAGTGCGAGTGAGGCATTATTTGATACTATCAACAAAGGAGCAGGAGAACTCAGCCAACGTGAATCTTCTGAAAAGACTATCACCCTTGCCTTGCTGGCTTTGCTTCTTATTCTCAAGTCCCAAAAGTCTTTCTTAAACAAGCTTCTGATTTTGCAGAACTTTGACGGAGTGGAGCCAAGGAAGGGCACGACGGCCGGGTATGGTACATCGATGAGTTTGATGCTTTCCTCGCCGCAATTGGAGTACAACAACATGTACTACCCAGATAACATCGGCACCAAAGGGGTAAGGGACTACTATGAAATGTTTCTTTATCATATTTTCAGCATTGCTCACGTCGCGCTATATGTTGGAAGCTCGAGCGACATGCTAGCCGATTTGAGTTTGAAGATCTTAAGGCTTATTTCTCAATCTCCGGTTTTCGTTCCCAGTGCAAAAGATACTCTTTTGCAGCAAAATAGACTATTGAGTATTTTCCAAAGTATCGATGAGTCTGAGAAAATTAAGTTTGGCTTCTTGCAACAAATGGAGTCAACCACGCAGAGTTTGAAGCCGAAGTATGATATCTTGAGATATTTGATCGAAAACCTTCCAGCGTCTAACGAAATTACAGTCGCACACTTTCTTCTTGGATTTGAAATAAAGGCTGACAAATTGCACTTTCTGCTTTCAAAAAGTCCAGGCTCGCTTCTTCATGAATTGCTCGATTTGTTGCTAGATTCCGTACCACTAATCGCTATGACAAACTATGGCCATGGATACCACAATCAGATTCAATATGGTCCGGTGCTTTTATGCTCTCTTATAATGGATGTGCTTGTCCGCTTAAGCGGAAACGTCAACTCGTCGAAAATTACCTTGGATTTTCTAAGACAACATGATCTATTTGAAAAATTGGTCAGCACTCAGCCAACAGTTGATGACATGACTATTTGGCAGACTTACAGGTTTGACGGAGACATGCTGGATGATACTGGAAACGAGTTTGTTGAAAATGATGAATGTCGTGACACAATATTCGAGTTTGTCAGCTTCAGAAACTTAGTTTTGCAATACTTATCCCTTGAGCTCCATAATGTTGGACCGAGAAGTGTGAAAGAACATTACATTGGGATTTTACTTGATGGAACAGAATTCCTCGACGGTACTGCGAGAATTCTAAATTTCTTAGATGTGTTGAATTATCGGTTTCATAACATAGGGGATTACAATTTATTGCCCTTTGAGAAACACTTCAACTTGGACAGATTGGCCCATGAGTTTGAACAAAATGCGAAGGAACATAGTTCAGTAAGCTTGCTTGATGACTTGGCGACATTAAGATGCCGGATTGCAAACAATGTATTGCCAGATCGTGATACCAAGTTGGAATTCAAAATGGATGCTTCAACAGAGGCAACAAGATTAAACCTCACATTGAAAAAGGCATTTTTCGTACAAAAGATGAAAACTTTGAATTCAAGAACGTTGCATGCTTGGGTGCAGATCGTCCAGGTTCTTACTTCAGAAGAGGCCAGCAGAAATGCAAACTTCATACCGCAAGTGTTGCTGGTGATTCTCCCAAAAATCAACAATGATTACTATGAACAGGACATGCCTTTCGCCGAAGAATTGGTAGCATTGTGCCTTTATCTTTTTGACCTACTTGCACAGGGTTCATGTGATGCCAAAGAATCGAAAGCTTCGGAAAAAACAAGTTTACAAGGATTCTTTGCTGTACTTAAAACATGTGTCAATGGGCTCATGTGTACGAAAGCTACTACATCGCTTCGATCTGACTTGTATTTGCTAATCAATAAGTTTATCCAGAAAGGATTGGAACAGGAAGATATGTTGAGCGAAGTCATGCAAGTGTTAAAGGCCGCGGACTCGAAGTTCATTGATGTTATTTGCAATGACTCGATTTACTCTGAAGGAGTATCAAGAATTTCATCCCTCGTTCTTTTGGAGTCGTTAATCCATTTATTCGGCCAAGAACCCTCAAGCTCGATTGTCGCAATGTTGAACAAGAACAACTTTTTATCTCTTTTAGTGCAGTCTCTAAAGCGCGCCGATGAGATCATTGGAGCATGCGGTGAGCTTCTGAGAACAAGCAGGAGAGACTCCGGTGTCAATTTAGAAACGTTTTTTTACGAACTAACTGCGTTGAAGACCACCGTATGCGTGTTAATCAGGCTCGCACAGACGAGATCTGGTGCCATGCTTTTGGCGCAAAATGATATATTCTCAACACTCCGAAAGCTCAAGTTCTTATCTGTTGATGCAGAACTCGGATTAACATTTTGTGTGTTAGAGGATGCTATGGGGGGCAATGATGCTTCAATTAAGTTGGCGTTAGACGTTCCGCTACCCTTGCGCGAAAGAGAACAGAAAGGACAAGAAAAGCGGAAAACCTTTTCACTTTACGAGATTTTAACACCAATATTTCAATTGATTGCCACCTTATTATTATCTTTGGGTCCTTCATACAAGCCGGGATTGTCACAAGTCGAGGACTTGATGAAATGCTCTCATTCTATCGTTCTCGGGGTTTTGAAAAGGGACTCGTTGTTTGAAAGTCATCCCATATCGCCTGAGTCCGACGAGTCCGAAGCAGAGATCCGTGATGGATTAAAAAAACTTGTTGACTTGGTCACGTTAATTTCCACTGTGCTTTCGAGCACCAGGAATGCGTAGGGCCATCTCCAGACTCCCGGTTTGGTCACGCATGGATTTTTAGACTCGGGTCAGTCTCTCTATGCCCGAAGAGAAAAGACCTCATCGGGCCACAAAATCGAGAATGCATACAGAAGAACAGCGCCACCTTCTTGTGCGAGCCCAGCCGCTTGTGTATGCGGGGATCGCTATTGTTTTCAAAATCCCGAAATTACTTCCATGACAACCATAGTTAGTGCTATAGAAGATAGTTCAAGGAAAGCCTACCATACGGCTATCATTCTATCTCTACAAATTTATAAGTCTATAAGGCGGGCCAACAGGTTGCCTACTTTCTGCAAAGACCCTCTCGCAGCAGTGCAGGACGGTCCTCGAAAAGCAATTAAGAGAAAACATTTTAATATAGTTTATACTGCAGATGGAAAAATGCCTGACGACAGAACCAGTAAGGTGCACGCCTGCGAACAGTCGAAAATTTTTCTTGTGCAAGACATACCTTTATAGGGTATAAAACCCCACAGGACGGCTCGATCCTTCCTGCTTATCGTTAAATTCGATCAGTTCGAGCTCCACCAAAGTCTATTTACGCAGGCTTATTTCCCAAGTAGAGTGACAAACGCCTTTTTAATCAACGCCACGCCCTCTCGAACTTGAAAAGCTTCGAAAAGCCCCTCTACTGCGTATCCCCCCATACGTTCCTCGCGACTTTTTTGCATCATCAGGAACGGCCTTCTGGGATTCTTTTTCATTTTCGGACGCTCCTTCGTTTTAGACAAGGGCCCCGTTGCAGATTGTTTAGTATTTGCCAACTGCCCCATAACGACATATAGTATTTTGCATTTGATCTTCACTATAAATTTCTTTGTTCATTTCTGAATTTTCGCAGTATGTCACCCGAAGAAGAAAAGAAAGTACAAGGCACTTCATTGAATGTCTCCCCAGGTTTCGGAGAAGACGTTACGAATGACGTGCAATCGTCTACAGCGTCCGAAGAGAAATTTGATCCTTTCGGTCACACAAAGCGGTCCTTAGAAAGCAGACATATCAATCTTATAGCCATTGGAGGCAGTATAGGCACAGGATTGTTCATCACGATTGGCTCAAAAGGACTAGTTCACGCAGGACCTTTGGGTCTTTTGTTAACATACACATTGTGGACATGCAATATTTTAATGTTGACCGTTTCCGTTGGTGAAATGGTATGTTACTTACCGGTTGATTCTCCTTTCTTGTCTATGGCTGGCCGGGTGGTCGACCCTGCGTTTGAGTGCGCTGCCTCAGTGAACTTCTGGTTGATGCAAAGTGTGTATATTCCCTTCGAGATTACCGCCGTTAATGGTATGATTCATTTTTGGAGAGATGACTACTCCCCTGCCATCACTCTTTGCATTCAGATTGTCATTTACGCAGCAATTAACATTTTTGCCGTGAGACTTTATGGCGAGACAGAGTTCTGGTTGTCTCTTGGGAAATTGATTTTATGTATTGGCCTTTTGTTTTTCACTCTTGTCACCATGTGTGGTGGTAATCCTCAAGGTGATGCTTTCGGTTTCAGAAACTGGAGGGCTAAAGGCGGACCTCTTGCCGAATATATCACTACAGGAAATGCTGGCCGGTTTCATGGATTTTTAGCTGGCTTGTTCTCTGCATGTTTCACTGTCGTGTCCTCAGAATATGTCTCCATGACTGCGGGTGAAGCCAAGAATCCAAGAAAAAATATGGCAACCGCTTTCAGAACCGTGTTGTACCGTTTGGTGATCTTCTTCATTGGCGGTGCTTTGTCTGTCAGCATTTTACTTGCATACAATGATCCTAGATATGTGGAGTTATCGTCGGACTCTTCGAATGCCGCGTCTTCACCATATGTTGTTGCTATGGAGAATTTGGGTATTAAGGTACTCCCTCATATTGTGAATGCCCTCGTGTTATCGTCAGCCTTTTCCGCTGGTAACTCTTACACCTACTGCTCGTCAAGGACTTTGTATGCTCTTTCCAAGAAGGGCTTTGTGCCAAAGTTTTTCAGAAAGTGCACCAAGAATGGTGTACCACTCTATTGCATTGGTGTTTCGGTCTTATTCTCACTCTTGTCTTTGTTGCAATTGGGATCTTCGGGCTCAAAAGTGTTAAGTTACATGGTCTCTTTGTGCACTGGTTCTCAATTGCTCAATTACTTTTTCATGGGCGTCACTTATTTGCATTTCTACAGGGCTTGCAAAAAGCAAGGCATCGATCGGAACCAGTTCACATACACATCTTGGTTCCAGCCATACACGGCTTCTGTCGCCACATTCTTCTTGTTAATCGTGGTTGGTATCTTGGGCTATACTTGTTTTTTACCCGGAAGGTGGTCTGTCGATACATTCTTGTACAGCTACGTCATGATCTTTATCTCGCTCGCGGTCTTCATTTTCTGGAAGATCTTGAAGAAGACTAAATACATAAAGCCCGAGGAGGCAGATCTCTTGACTGGTCTTGAGGAAATCGAAGAGCACGAATATCGTTACTACGCCGAAATGGAGGCCGAAAACCGTACCGAAACTCGTTGGAACAAAATTGTTTCTTGGATTCTTTGAGCAAAATTTTTACCCTGGGACTATTTCGTTCGTTTTAAATTATAGATTAAAATATATTATTAAATCCTTTTATTTAGAGTTGTAGAAGATGTTCCCGGGGAGGGAAGATAAGCCTTTTGTATTTCCTAGTTGCATTTATCACGCGTGTATGTAAATGTGTAGGCAAGGTTCTTACATGTGAGCTATGTATTGATGAGATCTTCCGATGAAACCAGCTTGACTTTCCAAAACTTAGGGTCGAAAATGGGCATTGGAGCTGACCATGGGTTCAGCTTAGTACAACGGTAGTAATGAGTACAATTCCAGGATGCAATTCCATTGCCCGATCATTACTATCGCAGGTTCTCGTCGTCAAAAAGTTAATGGCAATCTACCTAAATGAGACACCTTGCAATGTGTATGTGCGTGTAAGTATTTATGTTGATCAAACGCACCGACGATCTTGTGAAACGAACGGAAATCCAATGTCTAGTCTATACATTTCATTGGCGCAAGACTTTCCAATTGAGTGAAAAGCCACTTACTTTGAAAGCTTATGAGACCAGAAGTTTTTGCTCGCAACCTCATGTTTCTATCATCCGTGATAAGAATACAATATCGGAACAATTTTGCGGTTTTGCTGTCTAAGATGAAAGGATTTAATCCATGAATAGATATATTCATCCCTTTAAGAAGCTTCTTGCAGATTTCGTCGTGCTCGCTGACCACATTGAGTATGGTCAGGTCAACGTTGCTCATCCAGTTGGCATTGTTTTCGAACTCTGCAGTTTCGTTGATATCGCTAGCGACTGTGCCATCAAATCGTAAAGGCAAAATTTCTTTTGCAAAATAAAGCTCTCGAATAATGATGACTGACCTCGTAGCTGCATCCGCAATTGTTGCTTCGACGGACTTTCTCAATGATCTCAACTCCTGAAATACAATTAGAGGAATCAGAACCTTGATGACTTTGCTTCTAATGCACTTGTATATTTTCCCGCAGTGCTTAAGCCAGATGTTAGTATCAAGGGTGATGTGAGTGAGAGAAGTATCCATGAGCTCACCCAAGTTACCTTCCGCTTGAAGCCCTGCTCTACTCGCAGGAGTCAAGTATTGCCCATTGATGCCGCCGTGAAATTCATCAAATGCGCTGCTTTCGTTGCCTTCAAGTGATTGAATATGCCCAATACTATCTCTCTGGAAATCATTCGTGAAACCATCATTGTCCACTTCTGGTCCTTTGTTGTATGAGAGGTTCGAACGATTCTTGCTGAATTTAGCATCACCGTAAAGTTCAAACTCATCATCATCGTCGTCTTTTAATTTTTCCATCAGCAGAACATCGTCAAGATACGAACGATCATTCTGATCAAGTTTGAACCACTGTTTATCACGATTTTCAGGTGTCATGGGACTCAAGAGCAGAAAATCCACAAGATTATTTGTAGATATCGGAACTATGAAGTCGTTTTGGGTGAGCCTTCCATCAGAGTAGAAAACGTCTCTAATGAAGTGAAACACACCGACGGCATTTTCAGACGCAGCGAGGCGTATCAAGTCATTATTTTCTGTTTCTTTGTAGACACTCTGGTCGAATTTGAAACCTTCGTCGGTTCTCCTAAGACCAAAGTCCAAATTGTCTGCAAGGTAGCGAGCTAAGAGAATAATTCTAACGAGTCTTTTGTCGTTGTCAATTTCTTCTTTGTCTTTCTTTTTGTGCCTTGCATGCACGGATCCAGTTGACACATTGATTGAATGCGACGTTCCACAATTGGGCATGTCGAATAGATCGTGATTCAGGATACCGGCAGATTCAGGGTCATTATAGTCTTGCTTCAAGCTTATAACGTCGAACCAAAGGGACCCCCAACATTTCCAAACTTCGGGTAAAAATTCCAGCTCGTTGAAGTACTCCATATAGTTTGGATGATGCGAAAGATACTCACAACAAAGCGCTTGTAAATCCCCATTGCTGGTTGCAACACCCAAAAGGGTATTCAAGTAGTTGATAAAAGCCTCCCATGGAAAAAATTTGCGAAAAAGCCAAAAGAACATACTTTTGGAATTCGGTGTTCGCTCAGAAGCCTTCCCAACTGCAATAAGGAAATAAAGCCATACGATAACATGACACGTGGATGCTTGCTTTGGGCCAATGAGATAATAATTAAGAATTCTGAACGACAACTCCAAGACGGACTTATTGACGTGTGAAAGACACAAAAACCAGTCCACGACTGACAAATCAGCCGCTAGAAGGAGAGGATTTTCTCCTGATGTGACTTCTGAATTAACTTCCAAAGTATTATCTTCTGTGGCGCTCTGAGACTTTGACCTCTTTTTTCGCTCCTTCTTATCTTTACGTTCTCTCAAAGCTTCCGGAAGCTGAAATAGTTTGGCAAAAGGGTTTTTAGGATCGCCAAGACCGATGAGGTGATTGATGTTGGAAATTGCAAACAGGACACCCTTGTTGAACCAAAAGTTCATTTTTTCAATTGTGTCTAAAGGATTTGCATTTTGTTCTTGTTCATACTGTTGATGTTGTTGCAAGAACAGATTGAAGGGGTCGGACCCATATCTATTCTGAGTTCCACCAGGGAGACAGAACGTGCGTGTGAAAAAGTTATAGCCCTGTGAATCGCAGCCGAACGTAAGACCATATCTGGTTACCAAATCAATGCCGTACTGAACTTGGGATTCATGAACATTGTCGATTGCATGAGGTGCGTCCAGAACATCAGACACCCTACTCTGAGTGGCAAAGATACTCATGAGAACTTTATGTATCTTGATAAAGTCAATGATGGGAAGTTCGAGGAGGGATAAGATGTTGCGCTGAGTACAGATATTCTCCACGACTAACCTTAAATACTGCTGCGTTGGAACAAACGGATCTCGACAGTTCACAGACTTACCAATGTTCACAAGTGCATCCAAATTGTCTTGCTGAACGGTACACATGTGATAGTAGATCTTTCCGTGTCCATACATAGTCTTCATGGATACAGCGTACCAATACTCAGCACTGATTTTCCAGTCAATAAATCTGGAAGAGTATAATGCTATAGCCATTCTTGATAAGTCACCAAGCTTTTCACACCACCAACCCTCCATTTCCAAAGCAGGATCAGTCAAGTTTGAAACCACACTAAAGCAATATGCTATGAAGCACAGGAATATCTCGTGGTCTTGAAAAATACTCATCATATTCTTTAACACCTCCAAGTATCCTACGATTCCGTAGACCCACATACGCCTGGGAATTTTGTAAATATCGACTATGTTTCTGCCTGTCTTGAATTGTGTAGAGTTAGCTGTAGGCTTCAATGCTGTAATTAGAAAGTCGTGATAGTTGTTGAGGAGAATAATGTTATGATGATAAATTGTCCACAAGTCGTTCGAGAGCTCGGTGGTAGACGGAATCGAAGACATAAGTGGCACAGATTCCAGGTTGGCCTGATTGTACATCAGCGAGGCAGGTCCGTTGTTATGATTGATTTTGAGCGTCAATTCAATGCAGCCCTTCTGAACAACCTCTTCAAAATTGACGATATTTTTGTATGTCTCCTTCAATTTGTTAGCAAGCTGTTGTTCCTCATCGGACATGGCCTTCAGCTGTGATACTGCGGACGACGGCAGTTGAGTCAGCAGACGACGCTGTAGTGGCGCTTGCGGGTCACCCAGATCTTGGGTTGCAGTGCTATTAATCTGATCAACTACAGGGCTCGAAGCCGACAGGTCTGAGTTATTCTGGTTCGATGCAAAAGTGCCATTCGGACTCGAAGGAACGTCGTAGTTTGACAGTGGCGTTGGTGTCTTAACGTTGAGCGGATTTTGCAGGGCCAGGGGTGACGCAAATTGGGACCCTTTACGAGCTGAACGGCGTGCAGGCGCTGTGTTAAGTCGTGCCGCCGTGGTAGCGTTTGCGTAGTTTTGAGCGCCTGGGACGTTGCTCTGTAGAGGCAACTGCATCTGAAGAGGATTGTGTGACCTTTTGATTGAAGGATTATTGGCGTAGGCCGGCATGCTGTTCTGTCTTTTTTGCGTTGGGAGGCCTGCGTCTGGATTCAATGCATACGGTTTCGGGGAGAAGCCTTGCTCAGGGTGCATCTGAGGATTTTGGTTTATGAAATGATTCTGGGAAAAATGTGAAGAGGTATCCATGTTCTGATCCACCTGGAAGGAATACTCCGGTAGTTCGTTGCTCATGGGTGGAGAAAAGATTCGAAATCGATATGCTCTTGATCTCTCTGGATCGGAGGTGTTCCTCAGGTGACAAAGACACTGGTGTGAATACCTGTGATTATAAATATTCTGGTAATTAAAACCAAAATTGTGTTTCACACCTGGATTAGGAGTCTGCAGGTGTAACTTATGCTAGGTTAGGAGGCAACGTTTTGTGGCGATAGTCTTAAATGATAAGCTACCTTGTTTACTGTGGTCGTGGCAATGCGTGCGAGAAAACGGTGGAGCGAGGACGATTACGTAATGAGACAAGATAAATAATTCTCAAAAAAGCTTGTTGCTCAAACTTAGTAAGTAGAGTACAATGCTTATTTGAAAGTTTCAAAGAAGCATTCCGTTGGATATTAAGAATTTTACTCAATAAATTTGTGCCAGATTATTTCTAGTTTGGAAAAGTTTGCAATGCCCGTAAGTGAAGCATTATGAGGAATTTCCGTACGTGGTCGGACCCGCGGCGGAGGGTTTGATTTTGCACAACACCTCGAAGGCAGCCTACTAATCTCTTCTAAAATGATTCTCCCTCAAAATGAGAAAACTGTGTATGGTCGGTTAATCGCAGCTCTCGTTATTAAGACATGTCGGGCACATGCCTCATTACCATGAATCTAATACATTCCGTGCGTCCGGCCTTTCCCAGCTCTACCAGATGTCACTAGTCAAGGCCATGTAGACTTATAAGTATATATGGAGTGATATGAACAACACGAAAAAAAAAAAGGGTATGTGCCAGGAGCGAATGCGCACGTGAAGTCGTCGGAAAAGTGGAACACCAGCTAGCTTGCTAAAAGGCATGCGTACCAACAAAAAGTATTTCAAAGCGATGTATTCTCAATTTCGATTTCAAATTATTCTAGAGTTTGCTGGCGGTAATACTCCAGTAATATCCTAGATTCTCGGAGCATCATGCAATATTATTAGCACCCCTTGGGCAAATAGTTGCACGAGGCACCGCGTCGCAGCCAACTGAACGTACGAGAGAACGGCTCTTCGCTTTTTCAAGCGTGGTCAGGCTTAGCACTGTCTGCGTGACTACCAAAAATAAATAAAAAAATTAAAAAAACACAATCTTTACTTTGAAGCACGCCCCAGTACCGTGTTACCTCTTTCATGTATTGGGAGAAGTTAGTGCGACTAGGTTAGACATTTACAGAAGTACGGCAGTTTCGTGGCTCTCACAAAGTTGCTCCCTGTCCACGAGGATTCCCCAATGAATGGACTTGGCAAAAGTGACGATGCTATGAAGCCTCACATGGCGTGGACAATACCCCAGCATTGTAGAGCTGGAAGGCTTGAGTCGTCTTAGAGAAACTCTGTTTCACGACTTGTTTCGAAGACACCATTCGTTTGTGGACCGTATAATTTGACTCTACAGTTGGCGATGCAACGACTTAGTGGAGAATCAATGTGATGTATAACAAAGGTCTTGCCATGCGCATGTGCCTCTGAGACAGCCACATTTTCATCATTTGATTCATCCTTATGCCATTTCTAACACGCCCAACACTCTACAACTTTTGTCGTAAGGTTCTGTATTAATGTAAGCTAAATAACCATAACCCGAATATGTGCTCTATAGCATAAAGAAGATTCCATACAGCAGGCACACATAAAAGGAGGCCCACGGATTACTTCAACTTCTTCTTTGGTCTCAATTGGTTGGTGTGACCACACTTTCTCTTTCTGCAGTTAGTGGCTCTTGGTGGCAATCTAGCGTAACATTTACGGCAGATCGACTTTTCACAGTTGTATTTGGAAGCTAAGGCTTTCAACGATGGCTCAATCATTGCTGTCGATTAAAGAAAAGTATAGAAAGACGTAGTTAACAAATCCTGGTAAGGGTTCGCGGAAGACTTTTTCCAGGTGTACGGGTGCTCGAAACCATCAGGCTGATAAATGGGAGTTTAGGGCATTAGCCCTAACTTTGGCTGCGCGCTCCTCTAGGCTCTTTTCGCACCGTGCCCACCCACGCCCATCCAGTGAAGACTTGCAAATGCACGGACTTACAGTACACTCGGATACATTCATGTAAACTTGCTTGATGAATTACAAAAATCTATATTGTCTGAGCTGTCCTGATTGCGGTAGTCTTGTCGCTGAAGACTCAAAAAGACACTTTCCCTGTCGCACTGATTCGCGCCGCAATGGGAGCCGATACTGTCCGACTACGTCCTATTTCTTTATTTCTCTATAAATTTAGGTGATACCATACCGGGGTTGAACTCGTAAGCTTTAGATTAGTAAAGAGGATTGCCTTTTGGGATCAATTGTAACAAACGACTTTAACATACCCAGACTGTTTCTTGCCGCTCAGGGTAGAATGATTTCAATTCGACTTTCGTTGACAGTCGTTAAATGAACCACAACCTTTTACTTTCAGAATATTTTTTCTGAGTCTTAAGGAAGGATTTTGTTATCAGTCAGTTTTATCTTGACACATTTCAATCACACATCCATTCTGAAAATTGGTGGGCACGGCAAAGCCGATCGTTGTTTTGCAGCCCTCCTATAACCTCGGTGTACGGATGCATCTCATGCCCTTATTCAGTCAGTACGCACCCCAAGCCAGCCATAAATTACCGAACAACTCCCCATTATCCACCTTAATAGTCTGTACCAAGACCCTCATGGATTCAATTCTGTCAGCGGAGAAGGCGTCGTCACCCCACGAGGATGAGAACGTGGTGAATGAAACCAATGAACATGAGCCATCTCAGCATACAGAGACAAGCACAGAAGTACAACCCCGAGCGGAACAACAGCCCGAGTTTTTGGGACAAAATTCCGACGCAATTGAACTCTCTATCGATGACAGTGTCGCTAAATCTAGGCCAGTCACTGACGAGAAATCGCAGGCCCCTCTGGTTGAAATTTCTGCTCCAGCAGATGAAAATGATGCGGAGGCTAACTCTTCAATTTCGCACATGCATCTGACATCCATGCGCTCATTCACCACCCCGCTGAAGCTGCTTCCGCCTTTGAAAGATATTGAACATATCACAACACCCAAGAGCTTTGGTGTAGCGAAGGATGATACTCAATCGCATGGCGCATTCAAAAGTTCGCCTGTACAAACCCAGAATAGCATGCAACTCGGCAATCTTAATGAGGAAGGAGAAGATGCTTTTGATAACACGGTAAATGATACTTTTGCAAATACGGGTGGTCCCTCACATCTTGTGGCTGAATCAAACTCTCAACTGTTAGCAGAGATCGAGACAGCCGCTGCATTTCTTGATGTGCATCCTCAAGCTCTTATATCCGTCGAGAAGGACCTTGTGGCTAAAGTGACAAAGCGTGCTCAAACGCTTCTGCGCCTCCAGTCCGAGCTTTCGTTCTTTAAGCTCAATCAGGAACAAATGAACCAGGTGCAGCAGAAAAAGTACGAGCAGTTACAGAACAAGTTAGAAAGTCTTTCAAGTGCGAATCAAAACCTTCTTTCGGAAAATGAAGCACTCTCTTTGGAATTGCTGAAGAAAAACGACGCCATAGCCGATTTGAGAAAACACAACTTCTCGTTGTCCGAAAAGGTTCAACAATTAGAATTGGCCATACATGAAGCGAGCAATGGAAGAACCTCGAAGGACCATGAGTTTGTTCAGCTTAATGAAACCGTAAGTGTGCTAACGCAGTCGAATGCAGAGCAAGGACAAAGAATAAGTGAACTCACACGTGACTTGAATGACTCGACAAATGAAACATTTTCTCTTAGGCTTGAGTTAAGTAAAGCCACCAATGAGCTCTCCTACACGAAAAATCAAAAGGATTGGTATGAATCGCAACTCAAGAGCGTCCAAGATAAGTATACTGAGCTCATCAAAAGGCATGATACTGACTCTTTGAGAGACTCTAACCAGATCTCATCTCTTTTAACTCAAACTGAATCTTTGGGTGTGATGAAAGAGAGTTTGCAGGCACAGGTGAAGGAACTTCAAGCGAGAGTAGATCAGACTTCTAATCTCAGATCTGATCTCGAAACTCAACTCGAGGTTCTGCAATCCCGTTTCGCGAAGGAATCGGGGCTCAAGGACGAAAAAATCGAGCTTCTCAACATACAATTGAAAGAGAAAAACGACCGAATTTCTCAACTTGAGTCTTATGCAGAAGATATGAAATCGTCGACAGCTAACTCAATAGAGTCATTACAGCGGGAAGTCTCCGAAAGAGAAGACAAGCTCCTACAAGTTGAAGAAAAGCTTAGACGTGCAGAGGAGGCTTTAGATTCGGAATTACACAAGGAAACGAAACTTCCCAAGTTGGCACAGTCAGCGGAGTTAATTTTGCAAGAGAGCGGCCTGGGGATTTCTCTTCCAGCTCTTTATACTGAATTTAACCACATCAAAAAGGAATTGGTGTTGGAGAAGTTGCAGAAGGAAAAACTTGCAACCCAATTGCAACACTTCATCGCGGAGCTAGAATCCAAAAGGCCAGCGATTGCGAACTACAGAAATCAAATTGTATATTACGAGCGGACACTCAAGGATGTGCTTGCTAAGATGGAGGCAATCCGCATCGAGAAGATTGAAAGTGAGAAAGAGTGTGTTCGTTTGAGGACCAGGCTTGCATCGTATGAGAACGAAATTGTGAGCATCAGACAATTGTCAAAAGACTTGGGTAGACAATTGTGCTTTTATCTCATTCATTCAAAAATTCGTGAAGGAAATGAAGATCCATTGAGTCCACACGAAAAGAAAGTTATTGATCAGATACTCGCGAAAAGCGGAAACAAGGACACATCCAATGAATCCGATACTGATCAATTGATAACCGAAAGATTGATAGGGTTCAACAGTATCATTGAGCTTCAGAAGAGAAATGAGGAGTTGACCGTTGCTGTCAGACTGCTAGGAAAACAACTCGAAAGCAAAGATACCGAACCAAATGGATTCGAGGCTGTGGCTGTTGAAGAAGCAAAAGAAGCAATCTTGACACTCCAAAGTGAATTAGATAGCATCACACTCAAGTATGAGGCTGTTTGTAAAGAGAGGGACATGATGAAATTTCTTGATGGAAATTCCCTGTCCGCCGAGAATGGCAAGGTGGATCTCCGATTACTTCAGGAAGCAAACGCAGAGTTGAGGAAGAAGTTACAAGATGCCGAAAACATGCTCAAGACCTTACAATCCCAGTCACTGTCCAAGTTGCGGAACTTAGGTGACGAGTTGATCGAATCGAAGACTTTGAATGAGGATTTGAAAGCGAAAATTACCGCGGCAAAACACTCTGTTGAAATTCTCGAAAGCCGGTCAGAGAATACAAACAAGCTTCTTGAAAACGCAAGAAGGGACATTGAGCTCTCGCAGAAAGAGATTCAATTTTGGAAGGCTCAAGCTTCCAAACAAGAAGAAATTCTCGTGAAGAGATCGAATGAAGTGAGGGATCTTGAGCAGAAATTGATGTCAGCACTCGCGCTTCAGAACAGTCTTCAGACTGAGAAGGAGGTTTGGACTAGTCTGCAAAATTCGTTGTCTCAAGAAATTCAGTACTTGAAGAGAGACAAGGATCAACTTAACTCGTTTGTTTCTAATTTGCAGGCTCTTCTCAAGGAAAGAGAAACATCAAGCTCAGAACTCTCGAATAAATTGAGTCAGAGTGTTGCGAATTATCAAGCTTTACAAGAGAAGATCAACGAGAAGGAGGATCGTATTCTGGTCTTAACAAGTCAATCTGAGATGGCATTGAGAGCCCAAAACACCAAATTGGAGCAGGTCAATGAGCTCAGTCAAAAATTGCTAGAGGCAAGGGGTAAAGTTGCTGACAAGCAGAAGATGATTGACAGTCTCAAAAACCAGTTGGCGTCCGGAGCTATTGAAAAGCATTCAAACAGGACCTCGTCCGTTTTGACGAACCATTCTACAGTAGAGGAAGGATCACCTGTCTTAGCATCCGAATATAATGATCTTAAAGATGCTTTGAAGGTCGCTGAAGCACAGGTAGCTGAGTTCAGCGAGATAGCAAAATCAGCTGAAGATGCTCTTAAGAAAGCAACCGAATCCTTTGATGAGTTCAGAGAAGCTAGTAATGCGAAGCTCGAAGCCGTTGAAGCTGAGAAAAACCTCCTCTTGAAGCAGGCAGAAAATCAAAAGAGGCAAATTGATGATCTTCAGAATCAGTTGCGTCAAAACGATTTGCAAGCTTCATCGAGTATTCAAGAGCTACTGGCCAAATTACAAGAAAGCTCCTTAAAAGCAAGTTCATACGATGAAATGAAGCTGGACTTCGAGAAGAAGCTTTCATCCATGAGCCAAGATTTGAAGAATCAGATCTCTATTTCAGACGATACCCAGAGGCGGTACGAGAGTAAGTCATCGGAGGTGGAATTGTTGAATTCACAGCTTGCACATCAAAAGGACAAAATTACAGAGCAAGAATCCATAATCAGTGGTTTGAGGACAGATCTCGAACTAACTTCCACGAAGTTGCAAGATAAGGAGGATCTGTTAAAAGAGCAACTCTCTGGTCAACAAGAAACCTTGCAAAGTGTTCAAACTAAGCTAAGCGATTTGCAATATCAGTACGATCTTGCCTTGACTCAACTCGAGTTGCAAAAGCCATTTTCAGAGAGCGAGGACCCACAATCTAGTGACAACCTCAGGCAAGTCGTTAGCTATTTGAGAGCCGAGAAGGACTCTGCCGAATCCAAGGCAAAGATGGCCTCTGACCAAGTCTCGCAGCTCAAAATTCAGCTTGATAGTGCGATCGCTGAATTGAAGGCTTCAAAATCTCAATTAGCTCGCTTGCAAACGATGAAATTGGAGCTTGAGAAGACAAACAAGGACCACTCTCGTCTTATGGAGCAGTTGGAGCAGTTAAACATTTTGCGCGAGAGCAACATTACCTTGAGGAAAGAAAACCAGTCATGCGCTGAGCAAATTGCTGAATTGGAGTCGCAGATCAAATCTCTAAAGCAAGACTCTCCACATGATTCTAAAAATAATGTGGAAGATGATGTAAAGTCTCAAGAGGTCAGACTTTTGAAGGAGGAGAATGAGAGATTGAAGAATCTGCGGAACAACGAGGAGCTTGATAGACTCAGGCAAAGATTTGAAAAGCTCAAGAGTGAGTTCCTCACCAAACTCACAAACCATCGCAACAAGAATAGGGAGCTAGAAAAGCAGTTGGCTGAGATCAAGCTGCAGCTCGAGAGTGCTCAAGGAGAGCTTACTGCGACGAAGCTTAGTGTTAACAATGATGCCAAGGCGTCAGCTCTATCAGCTCAGTTGAAGCAGTTAGAGGACGACAAAACTCAGGCTGAGAAAAGGTTCACCGCCGAGATCACAAAACTCAAGAATGATTACGAAAGTCAGAAGACTGAACTTGAGGCAAACTTTCGGTCGAAGCTCGCTGAGGCTAACTCAACATCCTCCAAGTCTGCGGGCAATTTAGAGGCGCGTATCAAGCAAACGGTGGAAACAGAATGGAAGCAAAAGTTGGAAAAGGCAATTTCTGAGTTGAAAGAAAAATTTGAGCGAGATCAGGCTAAAGTCGTGGAAGAGAGAGTTAGTGAACGCATCCTGGCTATCAAAAACGAAGATCCCAAGCAAAATTCGCAAGCAGCTCAAGACCGTATGAAGAAAGAGTACGATGACAAGATAAGTGCTCTCAATCAATCTTTCGAGAACAAATTGGCTTCAGAAAAGGCAAGTGCAGAAAAGGCCATCGAAACAAAATATGAGTTCAAGCTAAAAGTTCTCAACAGGAGACTAGAGAAACTCTTAGAGAAGGATGCCAATGGACAACAAGATTCTAAGAGAAGTGGGTCAAGTGCTACCGCGGTGCAGCCATCCAAACAGACCTCCTCAGATGCTGATCAACAACATTCTGCTGTTCAACAAGGACAGATTACAGAAACTTCGGCGATTTCAGGAAGCAACCAAGTATCAAGCGAGGGTGTTGATGGGGGCTCTAATAACCAGGGTAATGTAACGAGTTTGGGTGCAAAGCGGCCTTTGTCTCAGGACAATACCTCCGCCACGACTTTCAAAAGGCCGAAAGAATGAGATGAGGAAATCTATTTCACTGATCAAAAATCACATTATATATGAATATGATAATCCACGTTAAGCTAAATTATGCTGGTAACAAATACAGCCTAATATTCAAGTAAAGTGTGTACGTATTGGATCAAAGTGTAAGTAATCTAGGATATAATTCCAAGGTTCCAACCATGGACCTTGTTCCCATGATATCGAACAGTCAAAGTTTCATTCTCAGTATCCGGCACCACTACTATCGCACCGTCGACACAGAACCGCCTTGCATGGGTTGACTCGTTTCGGCCCAAAGTCAAAATTAATTCCATACTCTTAGTTATTTCATCGTAAGATACCCTTTTATCTGAAAGATGACTTCCATTCTTGTAAACCTCCTTCATTATCTCCATGATGTATGTATCATCATTGTACTCAGTTCTGAAGCTTATCAAGTATAGTGTTGAATCAAAAATGTTACCCTGAGGCAGGATTTCAAATGTAGGCTCGAACCTTTGAGAGGGAGTCACCACAAAGTACGCAAATGGACCGTTCCGTATAATTCGCAGTTCACCATTTGCTGTATTTTCGGTAATCTTCACATTGCCCCGATATTCTTGAGGTCTACTCAAATTTTCATGTGCCGCGACCTTGAATCTATTGATTCCGTGCCTCCTCATGTCTTCGGTGTCACTATCGGCGACTAGTGATGCGTGAAAGGCCCAAGACACAACAACGACAAACAACATAGGATCTGGAAGAGGACCGGTGTTACCCATGTTATCGAGTATATATGCATTTGGGGGGAATTGAACGTGGTACAAGTGAAGTGGGGACACATCCTTCAGTGTGTGTAGTAAGAGCCTTTGAACTGCTGTTGTCTCGTCCACTATTCCGAGAGAAAGCGCAAGAGAATTTCCAGTGCCTGCCGGTACGACAAAGATATTGATATCTCCGATCGTCCCAGTGGATAAGGAGTTGATAAACTCCCCAATAGATGTGTCACCTGCAATAATGATAACCAAAACCGGTTTGCCATTGCTATTTAAGGAAGAGGCAAACTCATGAATTGAGTTGCTCGATGTAGTACCAATGTAGGTATGCCTGACTCTAAATGGTCCTTCAAACAAAGGTTTTAGTATTCTTCCATAGAACCCTGTCTCTTTTGTCCGCTGTTTGGGACCAGACTTTGTGGAGTCTAAAACATACACATCATGCTGGTCTAGGTTCATAGCAGATCTTTCAATCTGCGGACATTTCTCAGGGGGTCTGTCCGAAGTTGTTAGAGTAGCAGTCAACTGCCCACTCTTTTCGGCTAAATTTATTATCGTCCTGCTCGAAGTTTCATACAACTGCATAAAGAGATATTGGCATGGCCAAACTTTGACTTCGTTTTACATCAATTTGGGGGAATTACATGCAAGACGTCTCAAAATGGCGCTTCCGGCTCACGCTTCGCGGTAAGAAATGTGTAATACTCGGTATGACTATAGACAAAGAAGATCTCTCACCTCCTTGGTGGGTAATAATTCTGTCTGTTTCCGTGGTTGTACAGGCCCTGACCCTGACGCTGACCCTGACCTTGACCTTGCCTGTTGAAACTGTTGGGGTGTGTGTTTCTTTGAAAGTTTTGATATCCACCTTGTCTATTGTTATAGTTACTGTTTTGCCCATGGTGGTAACCATTACCATTGTGACCATTTTCATTGTAGCCACTATTGTAGCCACTATTGTAGCCACTATTGTTGCCCCTACCATTGATGTATCCATTATTGTAATTGTTTCCGTAGCCGTTACCCGAGCCACCAGGGTTGTTCTGGTTATTTTGGAAATTGCTGTTATAACCTTGATTGTAACCCTGGTTATAGTTTTGGCCATACAGGCCATAGTTATGACCACCTCCTCGTTCATTGTAATGATTTTGGTGAGAGTTCTGATTCGAGTTGTAGCCGCCCATGTTCAGTCGTCTTTCACTTGCTTTGATTCCACCTTTTGTCATTGCTCTGTATCCGCCGTGGCGCATAGAATACGCCATATATTCTTCTGTTCCACCTGGACCTTCATTCACGTAATCAGACGTATTTTGGAAGCGAGGATTAGACCTTTGTCTATTAGTGATTGCATATTTGTCTGAATCATCGAGTACTTTGTTATGAGGTATGTAACCATTCAATAGCATTGATTTCCCCATTGTGGTCCTCGGAAACTCATACCAGCAAGGCATGAACTCTGTATTCTTAATGTGAGGCATATCACCCTCGCTCAAAGGAAACGTCAATTCTCCATCTAACGCAAATTCAGTAACGGCCTTAACCACCCCAGCCAAACCACTGATTGCAGACTTAAAACGGACCTCTTGATCGTCATCGAAATGTTTTTTGAATTTATCATAGTTTCTGTTTCCCTTTGAGATGTACAACTGGGCGGATTTGTTGGCGTTTCTTTCCTTTTCTGCTTCAGTTAACAAATGATACTTTCCTTGTACCGCTGTCAAAAGCCTCTCTTGATCAATGAACGGTAACAAAGCAATACCTTGCCAGCTCATTTTGGCACCATTCATATCAATCTGGAAATCTTCGGGGTAGAAGTCTATAATCTCACTATCGGCCTCGCTCATGAGACCTCTGAAAACTTCGGGTAGAGTGTGACCAGAGGCGGCTGGCAAAACAGCCATGAGTTGCTCGTATGGTCTGAAGGGCTGCCCCAAATCAAATTGAACACCTTGTTCACCAACAACTTCTCTGATATCTGCAAAGTCTGCAGCAAAAGGCGCATAATGATATGGGTAGTACCATTGCCAAGATGGACATCCTTGGTAGTAATATAGAAGGACCCATGAAATGCCTTCCAAATAAGATTTAGTCACCTCCCTCCGAATTTTATTGACTTCATCATCAGTCTTGACGTGAAATTTGCGTCTATAGTATCTGCTTCTGTAGCCCTCCTCCCATGTTCGTACATTATCCCCATCTCCATCTTCGTCAGAATCAGAGTCTTCATTGTCTTGTGTTGATTTTTGCTCTTTTTCGACGGTGTCTTTTTGCTCTGTGGGGCATTTCTCAAGAGTTGTCTGATCAGCAGTGTTTTGATCAGCGGTTGATCCTTCCAAGAGTTTCTTGAGTGCAGCTGCAGCGTCTGCATTGGCCATGTTTGCTTTTGTTATTATATCACGGTTTTCGACAATGTCCTTGTTCGAAAGATGAGCATAGCCTTCCACCATCCTACCAGAGGTGTCCATCAAGGGCATGTTCAAATCTGCAGTTAAGGGGGCCTTTTCCTTGCCTTTCGATACTGTGTGCATGTACCGTTTCTTTAACGTCTTTTCTTCATCCTCAGCAAGCTTTCTTTTCCGTGTGTTATTCTGGTACCTGAGGTCATTCTCTCTTCTTCTTCTGAAAATATCATCCTCCTTCGTAGAAAGTACAGACAAGAGTTGTTCTACGCCTTCTAAATTGAGCTTCCCGTCGCAAGTAATGTAATCGCGGAGTCTTGGCACTACCTGTTTCCAGCAATTGATCAAAATGTCAATACCATTGTCACGCACACTAAGAGCTGGCATGTGAGGTAAAAAGTCGTTACCGACAAAAAAGCACATGAAAACCCAATCATCAATGGCTCGCTCCAAGTCCCATGCAAAAGAGGTCCTTTGCTTCAATTCAACCTCCAAATACTCTCGGAGAACATTTACATGAAGCCACAAGAAAGGTTTGCGGGCATCTTGCTCATCCAACCTCTCTTTCTGCTCTGCAGTCATCAGCAATTGAGCAGACACACCCATGCGTCCGTTCCCCTGAGCAAACACATCTTCTCTTAGCACCCTGAAGTGAGGCTCGTGGGTGGCAAGTCCCAAAAAAATGAGATCGGCATCTAATCCGTAAATGCAGTGTTTTGTGTTTGGATCATATTCGGGGTCCAGTCTTTGGGATCTAATGAAACTCATCAATTTGTGTTCCCCTTCACCGGGTACAGTGGCATCACTGATTATAACCTGAAGGTCTTTCCAGCCGGGGTCAGATGTTAGTTTATACGCCACCCAGTACCGGAGTGCTGCAGCTAGTCCATCCATGAAAGGAGTTCCCGGCGTAATTGCGTTAGTATCCCATTTTCTCTTTCCCTTAATAGAGTCATCAATCGACTGTCCTCTCGCCTCACACTCGATGATTTGACGCTCCTTTTCTTCATCTGCAATTTTTGCCTCTTGTGCCGCACGGAATCGACGTGCACGCTGCTGGTTCATTTTTGCACGAGGGGCCACACCATCAACAGCTATTACCAAAACTTTTCGTGGCCTGGCCATCATAAGCACCCTCTCAGTGTATTTGAATACATCCAAGAACATCTCATCCTCCGTCTCTGGTGCTGGCTTATGTTCTGGATGCGAACACGGGTGAACGATACCATTCATGTCCAAGTACAAATTGTCTAGCTCTCCATTTGGATTAGGGTCGGAGTACTGAGGCACACTTCCGTATTCCGCATCCACTGTGGGCTCCACCACAGGCGATATGATCTTGGGATATTTTTTTGAAAGCCATCTGAAAAGCGCCGGAACACCCATTTCTTGTGCTTTTCTGTATTTTAAGGAGAAAAATGATGTTCTTGTCTTCGCGCTACTTCTTTATGATGAGTGGACGGAGAGGGGTTGTGTGGAGGCGAGATGTGCGACAAAAAGTGGACTTGAGTGCGGGCCAGCACCTGGGCTTAGATTCTTCTCATTCCTCCTTTAGACGCCTATGCATTGAACTACGTTGCATTATTTTCATGGAAAGCTTTTACTCTATTTAAATGGATATAATGTTACACATACGTTCTTTACTATCTTTTTTTTTTGGGTAAGTGGTACCTGGTTGCATGCTGAGAATATTCTCACAGTTTCTCAATTTTTTTTATCTCGGTCACTCCGTCGGAAGGATTCGATGAGCCGAAGACAGTGGTTCTTCACAAGTAAATTCGCAGTGCTGATCTCAGATTGTGATGCAGAGTAAATTCTGGGGGATATCCCCGTGCTTAGGCCCGGCTTGAGCACCTGTGTGGGGTTGCGATCTATTACGGGTGTTTTTCTATAGTCATATAGTTTTCGCTTAGGGGTATCTCTGTTTCTGTTTTCTTTTCTTGATAGTACAGGGGTGTCCCTAAGTTCGCCTCACGCTTCACTCAGAGACAAAAAACCATAACACTATAAAGATTTGAAAGCGTTCCATATATTTGACAAATAATTCTAGAAACATTCTTTGTGCTGTCATGAATGAAGCCGATCCTCGGATCGAAGACCAGAGCACGGAGTCACGTGAGATGACGACAGACTTAGATGCAGACCCGCGCAGCATTAGCAATACTTAAATGGACGACGTTTCCCGAATCATGCGGAAGAGACCAGCGGTTTTATAGTTAGTAAATATAGCCTTAACGTTTCTTACTATCTGTCTAACCGCTTCC